>PVLD010004717.1:0-121641 GCA_004027595.1 Dinomys branickii | reverse complement strand
GGGAGAGTAATACCCACTTTTTAAAATAACTCAGTCATACTTATTCCTAATAGTTTTTGTTTCTCTTGTTGATCATAGCTTCAACTGGCACTGCTATTGATACATTAGAAATAAGAGTAACTTCTAGCTTGGCAAGGATAATGTTGGAGATGTTACAGTCTCACAGGTCTTAATTTATTGGGTTGCTTTAGAGTTGCCTTCTTATATCCCCAGAAAAGGAACTGCTGTAGTGGATCTCTCCGGGAATGGTGACCACTCCTCAATTTGTACTGTCATGCGAAGTGATGGGACTTCTCTCTATGTGACAAGGTTCGTAGCTTCCATGAGAGTAAACCTGGAATGTGTACTGACTTCAGCTTCTCTGTCCAGGACACATTGCAAAAACTGTCATCAAGTCTTAGTTACAGATTCTAAATCTGTTGCTTTCATATTTAAAAAATACTTAAATAGTTTTCTTTAGATAACTGCAAGTTACATCTCCTGGAAGGTTTAATATCATCAGGAAATTGACTTGAAAATTATTTACAATTTGTTAACATCCTAGAATTTCTACAGCAAGCTATAAAACCTGGGTCCTTTGTAGTAAACTTACTTCGCAGTGTTGGCAATCACACTGAGGGCTTTATGCATGTAAGACAAGCCCTCTGCCCTCAGCCCCCGCCCAAACACCTGCATAACAAAGTAATTCTATTTTATTACTTTGAACTGTCCCGTAGAAATTCATCTCTTACTTTTGCTTTTTGATCTTTCCCTTTATGAAGTCCATGCAATTGAGGCTAGGAAATAAGAACCATGACTAAAAGGCACATTCTTTGCCTAGATACAAAAATTATATATTGTGTGTGTGCCAACTAATGTTTAGACAGATTAACACAACAACCAGTGAACAAGAGTTACAAGAGATGTTTGTTCTCCATGTCAGAAAGGCTACAGCTGCCCCGATCTGTGTCATCTGTCTTATTGCAAGGGCTATCAGTTAGGTCTGCATTTTTCTGTGTATGTACACTGATACCTTTACTTTCTCCTTTGTTCTTTGGGAAAATAACTGTCTCTTTGCCACAGTGAGTTCCTTATAGAATACACCTGCGTGGGGGGATGTGCGTTAGAGTTGCTGCAGCAGACAGAGAAAAGTGCAGAACACTGAAAACAAGAGTGTGAGGTGGAAACTTGGAGTTTTGCTCTGATATGTAGCTGTGACTTCGCACTGTGGGCCATGGCTCCCTGCTTTGCGAGATGGGAGGCCTAAACTGTGTGACTTGGCGTTGCTTCCAGCTTTCAAATTCAGTTTCTGCAAGCTCAGGCTAGTATTGTCTCTTAAACTCTTCTGTTCTTTCACTGCTTTGAGAGGTTTCTTTTTGTTTTGTGGTTGGTTCAAGCCAAAAACTGTAATGGGCTGTGTTTTAGCAACGCCTTTTTTGTGATAATCGACTTTCTATGAGTACTCTTCATGCTACTGCTACTACTGTTGTTATCTATCTCAGGAATCTTTTTGTCCATAATTTTCTCAGTTGCTAATCCTCATGAAATTTCACGGCCACAGCTGTGCAATACACTGTAGGTATTGCATTATATGCATATCTGTGCCTTATACATAAACAGTAAAATTCTCTTATTCCTCAAAAGCTAGTTTTTTTCTCCATTGAGAGTGCACATACCATGTAGTGTCAGGATGGGGTACAGATGACATTTTGATGATCTCCAGCATTTAAAAGATGTCAGAATTTCTTTTCAGTTCTTCCTGTATCATATATTCTGAATTTTGAACTTCAGTATTTTAAAAATCTTAAAATTTCAGTTTATGATATTTCATTTTTTGATACCATGTAAAATTGGATATTTTGTATTTAATTTACATAGAATTTTATCTACGGACACGTGGACTTTTAAAATGCAGTAGAGGGCTAGGAATGTAGCTCAGGTATAGAGTTCTTGCATAGCATGTCAAAGGCCTGTGTTGAAACCCCTTCCACCATTTAAAAAAAAATCTTTTAAAATACACTAGAGCAGTGGCCTCTGAGTGACCCGAGATTTTGCAAGTCCCTGGTTGTATTAAAGCATAGCTAGAAGATGCCTCTTAGCTATTACATCACCTATGTTTTACTTATGTTAAGAAAATATATTGCAGAAAAGTGACATGATTCTTTTCAGTAGGAGCTTAATCATGACACGTTTACCTACAAGATTCCTTGCTTAGTACTATTTTAGCTTTAACTACTGCTTTTCTTAGAGCTTTTGAAATTTTTGTTTTTTATTTTTCCTAGCACTGTTGTTATCACTGCTTTTCCCACCCCAAACCGTGTTCCTGTTGTTTTGTATGAGAGCCCATGCCGGGCCTGAGCAGGCGCGGGTCGTACCACCCCAGCTATGGGGTCACGTGGGGCTCTTACTCAGGGACCGTTCATTACTGTTAGATAGGTAAAACTAATTATGACTCAGATTCGTATAACAACTCTTGATTTATGCCATTTTTGTAGAGATCTTGCAGCTGCTATGGATCGAATGGAGAGGTATAATTTTGATACAATGATTTATGTGGTAAGTAAAGAACAAAAGTTTTGACTATCTATAGACTTCCCAGATAATAATTGGATATCATATTGGAAAATTATTTAAATACTTTTGTCAGACTAAGGAGAGAACTCAACATTAAGTATATGTAAGTTGGTAACCTCTATAAAAAGTTTGTAAAAGACTTAAAACTGAAACAGTTCACATTGCTTTACAGTAAAAAGCATTTCCAAATCAGGAAAATGACGATTACTTGAAATTAATATGTACAGGTCACTGTAATTGAAATGTTTGCAAAGAATTTTTATTTCAAAATAACTTTTCGTGTTTTTGTTTTTTTGAGACAGCATCTTCCTATGTAGTTCAGACTGATGTTGAACTCACTATGTACCTTAGACTGGCCTCAAACTCAGTGATCCTCCTGCATCAGCCTCCCAAGTCTGGGATTGTAGGCGTGCACCACCACGCCTGGCTCAAAATATTTTAAGACTTAAAATATTAGTGTTTCCATGGACCTTCATGCAGCTGCCCCCAAAGATAATATCTTATATAGTACTTTGTCAGTATCAAGAAACTGACATTTCTAGAGACCTTGTTCAAGTTTCTGCAGATTTTATATGCGCTTTCTTAGGGATTGGTTTTATGAAATTTTATCACACATATCGATTTATGTAACTGTTGGCCACACCTAGAAGGCAGAATTTGTCTATCACAATACAAGACTCCCTCTCGGTCAGTCACTTAGTAATTATCCCTTGCCTCCAAGCCCTGAGGCTGGCCTCCTTCGCCAGTTTGGTTACTTGGGGAGGGAGAGGGCTGCGGAGACAGAAGCACGCTCTGCTCCCTTATGAGACGGGCCTGTCCGCCTCAGGTGGTGCAGGACTTGGAAGTGCCCGTGCCGTGATGTCCGCGTTGCGCTTTCTGTTGCCGAGAAGGATGTCAGTCTCTTCCTTTCGTTTTGTGGACGGGCCCTCCCCTTTTACTCAGACAGTTGCCCTCAAGACGGCTTTTTGAAGCTAGACTTGGGTTCTCCTGGAGGTAGATGCCATAGTAATGGAAAAAGGAGGCATTTAAATGGCACCTGGGAGGGTGAGAGTGCCTGTGCCCGCCAGCGAGTGCTGCTCTGTCCCCTCCCTTGCGGGGCACTCAGGTTAGACCCTTGCTTTTGCCTTACTGTAAAGGGTGTTGACTGACAGTCACCTCAGCCTGGCAGAGCTCTTAGCATGTTAATTTGAGGGAGGGCCAGCCCTTTTCTGTGTTAACTGACCAGTTTTTTTTTTTACTTCAAATACACTTTCTTCCCAAGACAGATAAAGGACAACAAAAGCATTTTCAGCAACTGTTCCAAATGCTGAAGATCATGGGATGTGACTGGGCAGAAAGGTAATGTCTCGTGGTCCTTAACTGCCTGCTCAGGGTCACTAACACTGGTCAGCCAAACCCCAAATTGTATCCAGAGAGATTTCCATTCAGACTGCAGTTCTTTGTTTTAGAATGTGAGTGTGGGGAAAGTAGGTTTGATACTTGTACTAATCTGTGTCCTGACAAATGTGTTATTAGACATCTGTGCTTACTGTCTACCCAAATCCCTAAGCCTCGTCTCCTTTTCTTCATAAAGGAGCTCCATAGTTTAATCACATGCTACTGCTTATTCCAGAAAAATGAAGCTGAGCTTAATACACTTTCTGGCATACAATAGGTCTTACATCTTATTTCATTTTAGCTTTTAAAACTGCTATGAGGGTTAAAGTTCCGACTGCTCTGAAAGGGTATAATGATGCACTGCGATTGCTGGCTCTTTGTAGCTTTAGGTTAACAGAATGCTCTTCCTCGCAGGTGCCAGCATGTGCCCTTTGGAGTAGTGCAGGGGATGAGGACCCGGAGAGGAGAGGTCACGTTCCTGGAAGACGTCCTAAACGAGGTTCGACTGAAGATGCTACAGAACATGGCTTCCATTAAGAGTAAATGCACGTTCTTGTTCTTAAAGTCATGCTTCATGCTTTGTTTCGCTGCACTTTGGGGCAGTGTGACTTATAACTGTCCCTCCACCGAACAGTCACTACCTGTGTCTGAAGTAATTTTCACTAAGGCGCGAGTTTTTAGATGTGTCACCCAATTGTTCATTTTAATAATATGAATTCATGTAACATTGGTGTTCTTTTCATAGATGGCTTTGGCATCGCTCTATAACCTGAGTTGTCATGTGAGAACCCTATGTTATAAAGTGGAGATAAGTTTCAAGTCCTTGTCTTTGTTTAACCTTCATCCGTAAAAACATAGGTGTCACTGGAGGGAAGAGGGCTGAGCTCAGCGTCTGCTGCCTGCGCTCTCCCGGCGGCCACCACCCACCACCCCTCCTGCCACCCACCCCAGGGCAGACTTCGCAGTGGCAGAGGGCGGGGGAGGAGGCACGTGCAGAGGCTATAAGGGAGCTGGCACTGGATCCTGCATCTGCGAATTTGCCAAAGACTACGGGGTGGGTTGGGGCTGCTGAGGAGGAGGCCTAGCACTGATGCGTTTCTGCCCTGCTCTTCCTCACACCAGCATCCCCGAGTGGGTAGGGAGCAGGGTGCTCCCCAGGGGCAGCACTGTCCCCCCCACAGGATACTGCCATCTCTGTCCGCCCCGGGGTCTGCCCCTGCCAGGCAAGTCCCTGAGCATCGTGCCCAGGCTTTTTATACCTGACAGTGTAACTTTTTTATTTTATTCTGATTACAATTATTCAGGAATATTATCTCTCAGATAAAAAAAATAGGTGTCAGCTATATCTAACGTCTTACAAGGAATACTTGCAAAAACATTTCATATTTCTTCCCTTTAATGCAAGCAGGATAAATGCATTTTATCATGTAAATTAACCTAAATTAGTAAAGCGCCAACTGTGAACTTGTTTCTTGTCAGCATAAGCTTTTGACAGATTTTTGTCTCAGATTTGATCCATGATTGGGCAGTGTCGCGCAGTGTAAAAGATAGCTTCCTTGGTCTGTTTCAGCAACTAAAGAACTTGCAAACCCCCAGGAGACTGCAGAGAGGGTCGGGCTGGCAGCACTTATTATTCAGGTCTGTTCAGACTCCTCCTATGCAATGTCTTTTGTCTGGTGGGAGAATGAATCCCAGAGCTGAAGATTTACTCTCATTTTAGGACTTCAGAGGTTTGCTCTTATCTGACTATCAGTTCAGCTGGGATCGTGTTTTCCAGAGTCGTGGGGACACAGGAGTCTTCCTGCAGTACACGCACGCCCGCCTGCACAGGTGAGAAAGGCTGCAGGGAAACCTGCTGCTGTCCTACTGTCCTTCTGGGTTATAGCTGGTGCGGTTCTAAGACCAGTGGGAGGCCGTGTTTCCTGGGTTTCTTCAACATCTTCTATTGAAAACTGTAAAAGCATGGACTTCCTGTTGTGGTTTTGAAATATTTACTCAGCCCATGTAAGAAGTACGTATGTGCCCTTCTGTAGTTCTCAGAATAACCCTGCCAGCCCTCTTACCTATATTTTATAGATAGGAAACCAATTTAGGGAAAATTGAGGACCCAGGTCCTCACTGGACATCAAAGTGTAGATCTGTGTTAAGGAGCTCAAGACTGTGTATTAGGAAGTAGTGTTCACCTGTCACTGTGTGCCTCTGGATAACTCAGGTTTTTAACTTCTGCTACAGTTTGGAAGAGACTTTCGGATGCGGTTATCTGAGTGACTTTAACCCTGCATGTTTACAAGATCCACAGTCTGTTTCAATTCTCCAGCATCTTCTCAGGTATGGGAATGCTGTAGTATTACCAAGCCTGCTTCTGCTTACCGAGCTATTGGTTGGTTGGTTTTGTTGGCCACTAGAGTCAATGGGCCAGTAGCTTCCTCCTGCCTGTAGAAGGTAGATCTTTCCCAAAGAACCCAAAAGTGTCTGGCTGCTGGAGGCAGATGCAAGTGCACGTATTAAGCCAATACTCAGAGCCAGTGTTTGAGTCTTAATGCTGTCACCACTGAAGTAGCAGATGTCTAGCATACCTCAGTCCATTGTGTGCAGAGACAAAGCTTGACAAAGGCCTAACTTTTGGTTTAGGAAAGAGCGTCTTCTCACCTTGTGTGATGCGAAGGAAAATCTGCTGAGCAGCTCCCCAGAGCGGCCCTCGCCAGCCCGATTTCAGCTCATGGTCTCATACCGCACATCCTTCTGTGGGAAGCACTCGTGCGCTTTGTTCACTTGTGCTGTGGGCGAAGGCAGCCTTGTCAGTAGCAGTAAGTGTCCAGAAGGGCCGTGGATGGTTATAAACAAGGCAGTTTTCTCCGCGTGCCACCCGAGTAGTCAGTGGTCTTTCTAGGCATCACAAAAATTTACTCACAGGTAGCTAATTTGCAAGGGAAAATAAACTAGCCTGATTTTCTTAGCCTCGAGAGTGCTTTAGTGGTTCATAGATTATTTCTCTACGTGGCTGCAGGCTTTGTACATTCATTTTAACAGGCATGATTGAAGTCTTTGCTCTGGACTAGGTCTATGGGCTATTGACAATTTAGAAAGTTCCTGCTGTCAAGGGATTTATAAGAAAACCACACATTTGCTTTCAGATGTACACAGGTCTTTTTTCATAAGGCTTCTACTCTCCGTGATATTGTCAGTATCCAAGGTGTTTCAACATCTTACTACCTTAGCTTATGACAGTGTGCGAACAGGTCCCAGCCAGCTGCTTGTTGTCTTTCTTTAGGTTTGACGAGGTGCTCTACAGATCGTCTCAGGACCTTCAACCCCGGCACATTGTTAGTTACCTGCTAACTCTAAGGTATTTTATAATCTTCCTATTTTTAGGTATTTGATCCAACAAGAAATCTTTTAATGTAAAGTTTCCCCATAAACAAGTCCCTTGTCCTAAAAATTAATGTCCTTTATAGGAATTCTTGTTTCGTCTTTGCCAGCTAGTAATTCACATTTATTTATTAATTCAGTGACATAAAGTAGTCACTATAATCAGGACATAGACGTCAACCAAAGTGCACATGTGCTGTGATAGTGGGAACATCCGAGACGACGTGAGCCCCGCATCTGGCCTTGTAGGACCAGAGAGTGCTCAGAGGAGAGCAGGTATTGCTGAGGAGGCACAGGCAGCTGGAAGGAGGAAGCAGAGTCCTGGGAGGGCTGAGAAAGGACATGTAGAGGCCTGGGCTTCTTTGCCATTCAGACTACTTTTCAGGGCAGCGGGGGCCACAAAGTTCTTAGCAGAAACACAGATAAATTGGTCAGCGAAGTGTGGAGAGAACAGGGAGGCAAATCAGTGATACTTTGATAGAAATTTCAGTTTTAGCTTTTAATAGTTGAAGATGTCTACTATTGTACAGAAACAGCTTTATCTTCCCATAAAGCTACTTAACACAGGAAATTTTGCTTTTATGCAAATTTTACTGAACTCAAACTGAGACTTCCTTTTTTGTACTGGAAACTAAAACTGAGACCTTCACACTGAGCTATATCCCCAGCTCTTTTTATTTTTGAGATGGAGCCTTGCTAAGCCACTGAGTTGCTCAGGCTGGGCTTAGTCTTAAATCCTGCCTCAAGCTCCCAGAGTGTTGGGACTACAGGCATGTGTCACCATGCCTGGCTTGTTTTGTGTTTTTACCTTTTCTCTGTTGATTTACATGACTTTTTTCTTTAAGTTCTACTTAGACTTGTAGAAGTGAAAACACCAGAAAGTCTAAGGAATGTCCTACAGTTATTACATGAATGTCTTACTTCTCTCTCACATTGTTCTACTTGCTGCCGTAACTAAATGGATTTTAAACAAGAACGCCCGGTGTATGCGCAGTGAACTTATAACTAGTCCCTATCCCACCTCCTCCCCAAGCCATGTTATACTTTATAATTTATTCATTTATTTTTGGTCTTTTTGAGACAGGGTCTTGCTATGTAGTTCAGGCTGGCCTTGAACTCACTTGGTAGTCCAAGGCTGACCTCAAACTTGTAGCGATTCTCCCGCCTCAGCCTCCTGAGTGCTGGGATTATAGGCTTGTGCTACCATGCCCAGCTCATGTTATACTTTTAAATGTTATCTAAAAAAGACAAACTAATTGTTAAAAAGGAATGCTCTATACTTGTAAAGCTAACAGTAAAATTGTAACTTTAAGAATCTGCCGCTTGGTTGTGGAACCAGGACCAAAATCTAAAGTTTAGAGTATTTGGTCTATTACAGAAAAGTCAGTGAATCCTAGTCATAACGTTACAGTTTTATATACCTCCTTTATGGCTCTAGGCTTTATCTGAAATGGAGGAGGCGGGGCTAGAGACCCAGTTCATGTTACAGTGGGAAGTCACTGCCAGTGCCCGGCCTGACTCCCCCTTGCTGTTTCAGTCATCTTGCAGCTGTGGCACACAGAACACTCCAGATAAAGGACAGCCCTCCCGAAGTGGCCGGGGTAAGTTATGCTGAACGTCTTCTCTGTAATAGCTAACAGCTCAAGACTACTACTACCACTGAATCCTCATTTTTCTAATAGCATTCTCTTGTTCAACACTTTCTGACCCGTAACAATTAGAACTGGGGTGTAACCATACATGTTTATATACGTCCCCAAATACTACGAAGCCCATCTTCCCGCATCAGGTATCACAGTGCGAAATCGTTCCTCTCCCACTGCACAGCTCCTTCTATGCTCGTCTCCCAAAAGGGATGAGCATCATTCCTGGCCTACAGCAAACTCTAGGACAATCTGACATATTATCCCTACTTTAAATTAAAAAGAAAGTTATAGTTGAAAGACCATCCTTGTTTGCATAAACTAGCATGTTAATGAGCATTAATTGTTCTTTATTTTGTAGGCCAGACTTCTTCTTTTCAAGGCTATCCGTTATGTTCTGGCCAATGGAATGAGACTTCTTGGAATAATACCTGTGTGTAAGATGTAATTTCTAGTTAAAAGGATTTATCACAGTACTTCTATGCATTGTGATATAAGGCAAATTATGTTTATAGGTGCTCTGCTGTTCAGATTATAATATAAACTATCATTTTGTACCAGTATATTCTATTAAATGTGATTTATTAATCTTTTTTGTTTTGTTGAGATAGTCTATGTTACCACTGTTACACAGGCCAGCCTCAAACTCCTGGGCACAAAAAATCCTTTGCCTCGGCCCCGAGTGGCTGAAAGTACTGGTGCATACCGCCATATGCAGCTTGCTTCACCTTTTTGCTTACAAGTCATGTGAGGTTTTATGGCCAACAGGTACTTAATTATGTATTTCTAAACTAAGTCTTTTTAAATTCAAAATTTATGGTATGTGGGTAAAGGATGAGAATTTAAACTGGCTTGAGGTTTGTTACAGTGTCATTTTCAGAAGCTATTCTTATAAGAGGACCCAAGTTTTCATCAAATAACTGATGATGAGAGAAGGACACTATTTTAAATGATGGCTAGTTTTGAACAAATATAGAGACTGAAGATGAACATCTTTACTAATAATGTGGTTAAAAGCTCCTCCCAGAGAGGGCCTACATCATGCTTCCCTTTATTTGATATATCCTGATAACTTACTCTGTGAACTCATTTTAAGTAAACTGGCTTCCAGATTGCTAATTTTCTGCTTAGAGTAGCATTAAAATACCCTCAGCATAAACTAGTCATTGAATAATAATCTACAATAGAGTCGTGTTGTACATGTCCAGTGTCCCTCTCCACTTTTAGGGCTCTTTCTCCTTCCAAGATCAGTGGTATCTCCTGATTGTCATGTCTTAGGTAGATGATACAGGAATCATAAGGTTGGCGCCAAGCCTTCAGCAAAGCAGCTCCCCAAAAGTCTGTTCATTTCTACAGTCTAAAGCTCTGCAGCTCTGATTGTGGTCCTTCCTATAAGTTCCTTTTTAGGGAGGGTGCTTAAAACTTGTCAGACTTGGGTTAAAGCTGTTATTTGCAAACAACCTTACTTTACACAGTTCCATATACAAAGAAGAAAAAACAATCAACATTTTTCTTTTTATGTTTTTGCATTATCTTATGGTTATATCTGCAATTGAAAAAGTGATTAAAGAGGATTCATATAAATAAATTTTATTGCTGAATTTCCCCCATTAACATTATAGAAATATTTTTAAAACACTGAAATTTGACAAATTTTTGAGAACCCAACAACTATACTTTATAAAAAAAAGTATAAAAGTGACATCTTAGAAATTTCTTTGAAGACAAGTGTATCTAATAGCAAAGAAATATGAAGGAGACAATGAATGGCACAAAGACAGCACTAAAGGAGCACTCAGTCACCACCCAGAAATCACTGTCCAAGCTACAAAGTAGATTCCATGGAAGTTCACATTCAGTTTGTTTCTGAACGAGCCTGTCTTGTTTCTGTTTTTGTAAGAACTAGGGCATTACCGCTAGAGACAAAACTACAGCATGAGTGAACTAGAGAACATGGAGAGGCCGTCCTCCCTTGGTACCTGAACAACAGAACAGTTAGGACAGAAATGGCTTTGGCACTTTCACCTCCGGACAGTAACCCATACCTTATCACTTGATTTGGTAGCTTCATGATTTTTAATATCGTGTCGTCTCCATACTTGTTATGTACATTATATACACACACAATAAAATTCCTTCGTTCTGAAACAACACAGCTGGACCCTGAACAGGTCTGCAGTTGTCTCTGTATTAGCAGTTCACTCCTACGGCTTTCTTCCTGCTTGATTCTTAGGCCACACAGTTAATTTGTTGCTGCTCTTTAAGCTACCTTCTGAGATTGACTTAAGGCTCTAGTTTAATGCAAGCTGCTTAGTCACAGGAGGAATCTTCTGAGGCTCAAATCAGACACCAATGATTCTCTCTTTTGAAGATGTTTCTCCTTGCTGGATGGATGTAGTGTCCTGTCTGGGTAATCCGTAGAGATATATGGAAACACATACAAGAAGGGCACCCAGCGCAAAGGTGAGTGCTAGGGACACAAACAAACAAAAAGTTGTATTTGCGCCTGTAAAACTCTCTGTAACAATCATCAATTTACATTTTTAAAAAAAATTTAACTCTGGGTTAACATTATCAGTTATATGAGAAAGCTAAGTACTCCATTTTTACAATGGTAAATTTTTGAAAAGTTACCATTCTAGCAAAAGAAAAAATGGTAGAATCAAGAAATGATAATCACTGGCAAATTGGAAGACACAATCATGCCTACCTTGGACCATTCTGACAATATAACAGCTTCCCTATAATTACTTAAGTAAAAAGGAAATGTGTAAACATAAAATATATTTGAACACAAAAGAAAAGGCAATGGGATGTGCACTTCGCGTGGTATCAGAAATATGTAAAGTTTAGGGGAAAAACTGAATAAAATTCAGAGTTAGTAAATTATTCAAATCAGTGAATACTTCTAAACAGCAGATGAAATGGTCATTTACTCTAAAAAATTACATTTCCTGTTAGAGTTACTGTTTTTATCTTAATCCTCAAAAATCAATATGCAAGAAATTGAATTAGCATTTCTCCAAACTTGATATATAGGCATTATATAAATGAGTGCTTATAAAAGTGTGCATGCCATTAAAAGCTGAAACATTCTGTGAGGTACAATTGGCAGTCTTCATTGCTTTTAATAGTAGTATGTTAAAAAAATGCTATAAAGCTATGATTTTTTTTTTTTTTTTGGTACCGGGAATTGAACTCAGAGCCTTGCACTTTCCAGGCAGGCGTTGTACCATTGAGCTATGTCCCCAGCTGACTTTACCTTATTCTTAATCACTAGAGAAAACTCTCTGCCTTCAAAAAGGGGAGTAGTTTATATCATAACAGAAAGATTTTGCCAAGAAAAAACATTAGCCAAAAGCAAATATTTCTCAGGAGAAAAGACATAGGACTAATGTTAAACATAAGGGTAAATGAATTAGAAATACAATTAAAATTTTATCCTAATCAGGTAAGAACATCTAAAGGAAGGGACGGCCTTGAGCTATGTAACACTGCAATGATAAATGGCTGCCCTTACAAAGCTTACTTCTACTTTTTTTTTTGGTACTGGGAATTGAACTCAGGACCTCGTGCTTGCCAGGCAGGCACTTGTGCCACTGAGCTATATCCTGGCCCCAGAGCTTGCTTCCTATGTGCCAGGCACTTTTTCAAGTAGATCACTTGAAAAGCAACCCTAGGAGATGGGTGACATTATTCTCATTGTACAGATGAAGAAAAGTGAGACACAGGTTATATTAACTTTGCCAAGACTACATGGATAAGATGTGTACCTTACTACAATATGGTTCTTCTAGGTTTTCTTCAACATTCCTATTCTTCTATTTGCATTTAAGAGTAATCAACTCTAAAAAAAAAAAATGCAAATATAGGCCAGTTCTGCTTTTATTTTATCTAGACCTTTGACAGCTTTTCTCATGTATTAATTTAACTGACAAAAAAATCACTATTATTATCCAGTACAAAAGCACCCTGAAATGTTTAGTATCAATGCATAAGTAAGAACAACTTAATGGTAGATGTGACAGCTACAGCAATTGTATTAGAAGGACGAGCACAGCAGTGGGCCAGCCTGCCAGCTATGATAATGAATTTTATATTAATCACATATCAGATGAAACTATCTTTGTGTAAAACATTCATATCGGACTAAGATACCAAACAGGAAGATACAAGCTAAAGGAAAAGATAAAACATGTTGGCCAGGCATGATGGTACATGCCTATAATCCCAGCACTTGGGAGGCTGAAGCAGGAGGATCACTGTGAATTGAAGACCAGCCTGAGCTACACAGGGGGTTCAAGGCCAGCTTAGCAAGACCGTCTCAAAAAAAAAAAAGATAAAACATTTTCTCTGCTTTCCTCAAGCCTACACAGTTTAATTTCATTGCTGAAAGTAATCATTTCTTAAAGTCCTCCTGTCTGTCCCCCTGAGTACCCAATCATACTGCAGTTATCCCTGAGCATCTAAGGTGGACTGGTCCAGCACCACATCAGGTGCTGCAGACGCTCAAAGTTCATGTAATTTAACACGCATCCCTCATACACTTTAAATCATTCATAATTACGTATCATGCCTAGTACAATGTATATGCTATATAAAGTACTGTTACATAGTTCAGGAAATAATGACAAGAAGAAAGTCTCTACATAGGCAGTACAGAAATAATATTTCCCTGCATATTTGCCAGTATTTGCTGGTTGAATCCATAGATGCAGAACCTACAGACAATGGGCCAATTTCATCCTAACTCACTGTTTCTAAAACAGGGCGATGCTGACTGCCGAACCCTCCAGTAACTGAGCGGCCCCTCGCTTTACGTAGAATGCGCACCCTTCCATTTCAGTTGTAGAACAGTTTAAACTGCCTCGGTACTGCTAATACACAATTCATACAGGATAAACTGTAGGGACTAAACTAGAAATTCCCATAAACAATATGGCCAACTGCCAGTTTTTTGAGAAAGGGTCTCTCTCTCTAGTTCAAGCTGGCCTCCTCAGTGCTAGAATTGTGCAAGTGTGCACCACCACACCTGACTCCAACTGCCACTTTTAATAAGAGATGAAATATATCATGGAAGAGGCTCTTCCATGTAAACAATACGAACTGAGACCTACTTATCTGTAATCCGAACAGTATCACTGAAGCAATGGTAGAAAGGACAATGGCTGCTGCTGCAGAGAAACCTTTCATGATGTTGTCTGTGTACTTGACCACAATGGAAGTGTAGAGGCCTCCCACACTTGCAAGAACTTGGGATACAAAAAAATAAGATCTTAACACTCAAATAAATTAAATATTCCAAGACAGTTCAGTAATTTTCATCTCCCGAGATAGCACGCTAATTTACCTAGGAAAGGCAGAATACTACTTTCCTAGAAGTAGTCATCTGAGAGTCTGTACTAAAACTTGAGTAGTTCCTATATAACATTGTTTCTCAGATGCCCAAAAGGCTGTGTGGTCTTCTACTAAATTGTACACATTTATTGCTAACATGTTAAGACATTTTTGATTGTGAAGGCAAAATTGCTTTGGGATAGCTATGCCACAAAAGTAGATTAATAAAACCAAAAGTAAATTTTCAAACTGGTATTCACAGTATCAAAGGAATAATTTCAAAATGCTACAAAGCTTACAATAAACATGTAACTTCAGAAAAATAAAAAGGGTCTACTCAGAGCCTTTAATACCTGGATACTTACATATAACAAACCAGACATAGTATGTGTAACCGTAGAAAAATCCTTTTTCTTTAATTTCAGCTCCATCTGACAAGTAGGTACCAACTAATGTCACAATGATCCCTGACAGATACATCTGAATGTTTCTCACCCAAAGGGAAGTGTCTGAACTTTTTAAGACTTTTTCAAAATATACTCCTAAAAGATAAAAATATTAAAGATGTTATGAATTAACTTCAAATATTTTTCATTTAGACTATACCCAAAAGATACAAAGTGTGATGGGAACAAACACACTTTAAACATACATTTATTATGTACATTATGACACATATACTAAACAACATAATTTGCATTAGTATAGACCATACAGACAATAACTAAAGGGGAACTTTATAAACTACCTTTGACAAGTGCTGTTAAGAACATTTCTGCCTTTATTATAGCAGGAACACAGATCACAAAAGTGCTCTACGCTACTTCACTCCAATGAAAGACATGCTTTAGTTAGATGGAAAACTATATTCAATGGAATTATCTTAATCATACTCTTTTAATATCTGCCTAAAAATGAATACACCTAACTTTGGAGAATAATGTAATCACCACTTTTTTCAGAATGACACTGCCAAAGTAAAATTAACTAGAACTTGCAGAATGAAGTCATTTTCCTTCAAAGCAGATTTATACACAATGTCAGAAGGATCATCAGCTCCTAACTAGGTAATAAACTGGGTGTATATCTGTGCTTTCTGGGGTTGAGGGTCCATAGATATTTTTCATACATTCTGAATGAGTACATGACTTCACGCTCAAAAGTTGTACAGCCCTCTTCTAACAGCCTTGTATTTGAATGAATGCATATTTTAAAGACATTAACAATTTTAGGTATAAATATGTTAAGAGACCTAAATGGTACTAAAATTTATCAATGTAGAAATCTAATAAAAAACAGTATTTTTGATGAGTTTGTGCTGGAAGAGCCAGAAAATAAAAACTAAATCACGGTTCTTATTTCTTTGATCTTACGTCTGGGGAAACCATTTATTCAGTGCTCAGTTACTCTGAGCATAAACCACCCTCCATTTCCTCAGCCGTGATCTAAATACAAAGTTGGACCTAACTGTTCACAAGTACTGCTAGACATCAAAAGTGTATTATTTCTTGGCTCAATTTTTATTCCTAATTTGTTGGATCTTAAAGATTTAGAATGATACTATGGTTAATTAAGTATATTCCTAAATTTAGAGGTTCTCCTCTTACAAAGCATCTTATAAAAATCCTAATACTTAAAATAGGTACAAATAAGAATAAAGACATACAGCTATTACTAATATATTCTTTCCTAAAAAGAGCTTTAAATTTCATCTCTGTTGGAATCATTTTAAAAACATCTTTCATTTCTTTTATTGCACTTAGCATTCATACTTTCTCTCGATTTGCTGCAGAAGCAGTTGTCCCTACACATAGGACCCCAGACTTCCCTGATTCCTTCATGTGTGATGTGATGTTCTTTCTCTCACTTTCAGCTGTCTTGTAAGAAACACTCCATCCACCTTCTCTTTCTATCCCACAGTCTGCTCAAGTAGAGAACTTGAGCTTTTGAACTGTAATATTAACAACCTGCACCAGCAGGAGCTGGTTTGACTATCACCAGTTCTAGAAAAATAGGAAGCGAGTTGAGCTTTCTGATGGCTAGTTTCCTCCACTTTCAGAGTCCCCCCACCCCCTTCATTTACTTTGGGCTGCTGGCTAGACTGAGATGGTCAAGGATGACGGAGGTACATTCTCAGAGAAACTGCAAGTCTGAAATAAGGACGGAGGTCTCAATGGAGTCAAACAAGGCCACACACTGGAGAGACAGGTGACAAAGAACAATAAACATAAAAGAATTACTAGGAATCAAACTGGTATGCTAGAGAAGGATTAAACTAGACCCATTTTTAAAGTATGTTTTTAAAGAGTGACAACAGGGGGGCTGGGATATAGCTCAGTGGAATAAGCGCCTGCCTAACAGGTGCAGGGTCCTGAGTTCAATCCCCAGTACCGCCAAAAAAAAAAAGAACAACAAAAAAAAAGAGTGACAACAGGAAAAATGTTTTTTATGACATACCTGCAAATCCTGAGCACAATACAGCAATAGCTATAGCACCAAAACCCAGTAGTGGATTCTGTTCCACCTGTAATAATAATGTGAAAAGGTTTTTTAGTAACTAACAAATAGAATTCATCCAGTAGTCTAAACAAATAATCTGTTAACGTTCTACTAAAAGTGTATTTCATATCACATACAGCTATTCTGTGGAGTAAGACTAATCAAAAACGTCCATTGCAGAAATTCCAGAGAACTACATTAAAAATGTGTCCCTCAACAGACATGATAATCCTGTTTCCTAATAACAGTAGGCACTCTAGCACAGAGATTTACATATTTGGCCCGTTGCTTAATTGTGATTTCTGCCCCCACTCTGACCCTTTACCAGTGTTGTCATGAAAATGGTAACAACTTACTTATTCTTCATCGCCTACAATATGGAAGGGTGACTTTTTAATTGAATTTTCATCAGATATTTACAGTATACCTTCTGTGTACCAAATAATGGCATTACACTGAATAAAGAAGGCAATACAGCTCACAAAACTCTGCTTCTTTTATAGTTTCATGTCTAGGAGAGGGTGACAAGAATATATAAACATAATACTGGGAGACATGCTCAGAGATATGTGTGTATGAGGTTCAAACCTACTGTTCCCAACCTTCGTTTTCTTTTCCTTAACTTTTCCTTGAGATAAATACTGTCTCAATATCACTGAAATTAAGAGAACTGACACTCAACTGCAGTATTACAAGAAGAATATGCCTTGTTCAAAATAAATAAGCCTAATGTAAGGAGAGTAAGTACCTGAGAGAGAAAGCTTGGTCTAAAATGTTTGTATGAAGATAAAAGGAGAAACAGAAGGCACTGCAGACCGGTGGTTCTCAAAGTGTGGTCCCTGCACCAGCTGCAGCAGCATCACCTGGAAATTTATTACAAACGGCAACTGTCAGGCCCCATCCCAGGGATGAGCCCAGCAACCTGTTTTAAATAGTGTCTACTAAAGACTTGCTTTATTGATCTCTACAGTTAGGAAACAGTGATGGAAATCGCTTCTCTGATCTCTTCTTGGCCTTTTGCCTAAGATCAAGTGTGGCAACTGCTTCCCTGGACTGGTAAGAAACTGACAGGTGATGAAGTGGACATGAGGGAAACTTTGGATCAAGAAAGCAACCATGGGGGCTGGGGATATAGCTCAGTGGCATAAATGCCTGCCTGGCAGTCTTGAGGTCATGAGTTTGATTCCCAGTACCCAGCCCCACAAAAAACAACAAGAAAGCAATCATGTCATTTTAGCAAGAGTAACCACCAAACAAAGCAGAGTTAAGGGTCACTGCTCCCATCACAATTCAGAGAACAAACACCCAGTTAGAATTCCATAACTAGTGGGAAGTGGTTCAAGAGGGATTAAGATGTCCTGAAGAATGAAGTTTTGGTAGAGTTAAAAAGAACACAAATCAACATGACTAAGGCATCTTTGCTGAATTGCAGATGACCAAGAGAAATTTTAAAATAGTCTGGAATTAAAAACTCATAATAAGCAGAGGCTTAGATGGAAAAAAAAAAACCCTTAAAACATTAAAGAAAGCTTTTTAAAGTATGCCTGTTCACGGAGTAAATGTTTCTTGAGCTAGATAATCTACAGTTAGATGAAAAGTAAATGAAATTACCCAAATCTAGTTTCTATTTTCCCTGTAAATGGTCATTTTTAAATATAAACATACTTAGAATACAGATGATTTGAACTTAGGGTCACCAGTATAAAACAGTATGGTTTCCCTCAGAGTGAAACATACCAGATTTCTTTACTGAAAGGATTCTTTGAGTTAAATGGAATTCGAAAAAGGCAATGTTTGGCAAGAAATCTGACACATATGCCCACTACCTCTGCAGACAAGATAGAATGTGAGGGGAACAGTGCAATGCATGCTCACACAGAAAAAAATGCTAATAGGGTCAAATCAAGCTAGACCAGCAGCCAGTGCAACTTGTTAGGAGTTAGGATGAGCTCACATAGAAATACTTCCTCAGGGCCTAGTCAAGCCTTTAGAGCTGACTGGCTCCCTGGACAGTGGCTTCACTACAGCCTTGTGAGAGATCCAAGCCAGAACCACCTGGCCAAGACAGCCTTAGGCGTGGAACTAAGGAACTCTGGTCCTGTTCTGAAATTTTCACTGCAGACTTTGCCCACTTTAGAAAACGCACTACTCAGAGGAAATTGGTAAGAGGTAAGATCTGGAAAGAACTCAAGGGGCTGACACAGAAGTAACAGGATGAGCTGCCTATATACAAACACATCATTTTGGCTTAGAATTAAGTCTGCTACTGAGACATCTGAGACAAACTTCATGTGACACAGCTACATACAGTTGTGTGCAATCAATTCTGAAATGGACACCCTGCTCTCCCAAGAAAACTAATCTTACACTGATTTGGTACAAGCCTGGAGGGGAATTAGGGAGCTATACCTCACACCAAGACAACCTCTGGAGATAGTGTGAAGTTTTAAGACATACTGAGGAACAAGGACAGATGCATGTAGCTGGAAGAGAAGCAAGTCTTGGGCTGGAGGCAGGGACTGGTAAGTTTCCACACCATGGCAAGAACAGGGCTGTGTAAATGGGAAAAGGGGCACCTGGAGAATGCGGGCGTGATGTTACCTTCAACCATTCACAAGCTCATCTTACAGAGTTAGCAGGGTTTTAAATCATTTTGACAAGAACAAAGGGAAGCAGTTACAGGAATCTGCATTCTGCTTAAAACAAAAGAATCCTGAGTGGTCCCAGTAAGATAAGCTGCCCTTAATCCACTTCAGCTAACAGCTTTTTACAAATGAGCCTGAGGTGGACTGTAACTGTTCTTCTGATAGTAAGACACTACTTAAAGCTCACATTTAACATGTAAATGTTTGCCTTCCTAAAGAAATTACTTCTCTAAAGTTCTACCGAGTTAAATGGTGGAGAGCTGATGTTTTGAAATGTCACCAAAGATACAGTATCTGAAGGCAGTAAATATTAATCTAAAACTTAATCTTTTGAAAACAGACATTTCTCTGCCAAGCTGGAGTAACTACTAAAAAGAAACAGACTTGCCATTTTTTAAGCTCTCTGTCCATTCCCAACTGCCCTTCATAGGAGAAATATGGTCGGTGTGCTAAAAGTTGAAGAGTATATATTTGATAGTAAAGAAAACCCCCTGACCTGTAGAAGGTTGTTCACCAGAGGTCCACTTCCTACTTCTCTTTGAGGAAGTGATTGTGACGTGGAGTATTTTTTTTACAAAGGTATGTACCTTAATATTCACTCTTGAAAACTTTAAAGGGCATTTCTTTTTTTGCCCTGTTGTCATTGTCAATGTTCAAAACACCATTCATGTCATCAAGTTAAGGGAAAAGAATGAAAACCAAATGGATAAACCTTGTCTAGTGTTCCTGAGATGTTTATAAAAGTGTAGAAATTTGCATAGAAGTTGACAGTTTTAATCACAAATTAGTGATTAACTCGCTTTGCACAAGAGAGTTTCTAAAAGGCAAAAATCACTTTACATCAAAGGAATGTGATCACGCTGTATTCACCAGTGTGACTGACATGTACAAGACTGAAGTAAGACAGAAGTTTCCTACATTCGTTACGCTATGTATTCGGTTTCTTACCACAACTTTTGTAGCTTGGGCCGGCTTCCACTGTACAAGTGTGACTCCACCACACAGCATAAAAACTGAAATCCACTGTAATTTGCTGAGTGTCCGGTTTAACATTAAAACAGTACATAAAGCAGTACAGGGAATCTTTAATTGGTAGGTCACCTAGCAACAAATTAAAGAATTAAGTTTGGCTAATGTTAGTCCCTGACATAGATTAATATTTCTAAAATCATTAATATTGAGAAAATTATTCCATAATGTGGTAGAATTAGCAAAAATCTTTCTATAGTAAAAATGTTTCAAGATTTTAGACCTCATTATCATTAGCTACACTTACCTGGTAGACTGCTGCATCCAGATTGCTAAGAGCTAGGAAAGCCATGTTGTTCTGAACAGCGTACACTAATGAAGGCACACTTAACTTCATCAGTTCCTTGGGGCTCCCCAAGACATTTTCACTTAAAGATGCCTTGAATCTACCCAGGCTACCAGTTTCTCTTTGAAAACAAAAGGGGGAAACGGGAAGGTGGTAAGGTAGAAAATTAAAGAACATTCTTTTAATGTAATTCTTTCACAAAGAACATCTTGTTCATGTTAAGTCCACTGATGCAATTTGGCATAATTTCTAAAATAACTTCCAACTAATTTTAGATTAAAGGAAACAGAACAATGTATTTCCACTTAAATATTTAAGATTTAGAAAAATTTGACAATAACTACGTTTACAACTTCTGGTTAAAGCTTCAGAAGCTTTTGAGTATATTAAGGATTGAGATGAAGAAACAGCTACAAATTAATCTTTTGCCACTTTAACCACAGTGCATCAAGTTCACTCTAATTATTTTTTAGTCAGGCTTCATGGCCAGCTTTTAAGACATTTTTCCCACAGTATAGTTAAAGTACAATCAAAAGAGAAGGCTTAAGTCTTAGTTATGCAGTTTTATGAATTAGGAATCAAATGATTCAGGGTAATATTATTTGTAAATGAATTCAGGCTTAGAAACTATAGTAGATAATTAATCTAATTTATATAAGCACAGTCTCAAAATTTAAGCCAAATCTGTATAATTCTATGGAAAATCTAAAAAAGTTATTAATCTCAACAAAAGTAACCTATCTGTAAGGTACAAAAAGTTTAATTACCTGACTTCATATGGATTATGCATGCTCTTAACTATTCTGAATTATTTTTGCTCAGCAGGACTGGCTAATCTGGCTTGCAGTTCCCCTATGATAAGTCATTTATTTCCTGAAAATGAAAATAAAACTTTTACAGTAAGTATCAATATCCCCCAAAAGGCGCTCTATCAGAATGGGCCTCAACACAACTCACAATACCTTTACAAGAACCATAATCTTCATTGGTAAAGTAGCTGTATTTTATGATAATCACAGTAAGCCTCTGTATTGTTGTTAACATTAGAATCAACAACTTTGAATGGAATATTTTTATAGTTAAATACTGTAAAAAACATTAAGTTCTGAGGAGAAGTGAAAATCCGTAATATCAAATTGTTACCTATGCCTATGTACTCATTCTTTCTAAATCTCAACTCAAAATAATTAAGACAAGAAACTGAGCCAGGCATGGTGGTGCACACCTGTAGTCACAGCACTCAGGAAACTGAGGCTGTAGGATCACCATGAGTTCCAGGACAGCTGGGCTACATAGTGAGTTCAAGGCCATTCTATACTACATAGCGAGGCCCTGTCTCAAAAAAAAAGGAAAAGAAATTTGGCCTAGGCCATACAAACAGAACACATCCTTCTTACAGACCTTGTTCTGTTGTGAAATTCAACACTTACCACACCATCATGTTAAATCTGTATGTAAAAGTAATATATACAGACTGGTAGTACACTATAAACTGAAGAAAAGATACCAAAAAGTTTACACTACTGAAAAATCTTATGTAACAGTTTTCTAGGTTGGAAGATTAGCCTTTAAATACTAGGCTGTGTTTGTGGTGCTAGGGATAAAACCCAGGGCCTCTGCCACCACTCTACCAGAGCTACATACCATCTGGCCCTTAGCGGCTGCTTAATGGAAACCTAAGATGTTACTGTATACTTTCCTGACATCTTCAGCAAAGTATAAAGAAAAATTTTAGCGTTTTTTAATAAAAATAAAGATTAAAAAAGAACCACTGCAGAGATCCAGTCCAAGGAACCATCTCAAAAGGTGATATATTACAAGATATAACTGGATACTTATCATAATTATAATTAGTATCACATAACACATAGACCTTACAGATTATATAAACTACAAAATATTACTACTTCCACTTTACTGTAAGGGGTGGTGACTTTTAGCACATCATTTTAAGATAGACAAGCCTCAAAATGTGTCTTGAGAAACATCCTGGAGGGGTTGTAAAGAGTTAACTTTGCAGTTCTGACTTTGTCCTGGAATTCTTCTCCTTGCCTGAGTTGATAAAGTATATATATATCATTGTGGCCAGAGCCTGACCTGGTCACATGGTACAAGGTAAACAACTGTGGCCAGGCCTAAACATTCCAATCTATTACCATGGAAACCAAAAATGTATATAAGGTGAGAACAGAGGCAGTTAAGGGCCACATTCTCTGATCAGGAATGAGGGGCAATGTCAAGTCCAATTGGTTCTAAGTTAAAATTAATTAAAACTCCATTTGTTCTGAATGAGTTCTTTCATCTCCTGCAGAGTTTGACCTGATTTTTGATTTTTGCCGTAACATTACGTATTTTTAATGCCCTTCCAAAGTGGAAACTTCTACACGAATGTATCTTCCAAGTGCCACCCCAATGGAAGAACTGAGAGGTACCATTTATACAGCTCCCCAAATCCTCACACTCTACTTCCTCTCATATCCATTTATCTCCTACAGAAGGTTCTTCAAGTTAAACCCTCAAAGGCATAACGGCTACTATCATATCCCTAATCCCCAGCTATGGGCAATGCTGTTTTATCTCCACCCCTTACAAAGAAGTCCTCATAGATACTGATTTTCTTGGCTATTCCAAAAAAAAACCCCAAATACAGAACTGGCTAGCTGACCTTCAAAATAAGGGCTACTTAAGGATTCAATTGCTACCTGAATAACCACACCTGCACCAAAACCAAGGCAACTGTGGTCCATTCTCTCTTTTCAACTCTTCAACTTTTTAGCTTTTGTATAAAATAGATTAATAGCTAATCACAACTCTTTGTTCCTTCAATGTGGCTAACTAGTACAATACAGTGTGCCAAGATTAACCTCAGGGCTTTTCATCTCTTTTGGCCAGATCCTATTTGTTGGATGCTCAGAAGCTATTTTTTCAGCACCAGGAAGGTTTAGGTATCTTCTGTTTCCCTCCAAGGAAGATATTAGAGAAGCCAAAGTGTAAGAAATACCACTGGAAAGCTCAAGTTTCACTGTAGTATCTTAGAATTATAATAATATAGTTGTAAGACACTAAAATAAGTTACAGAAGCTAAGAGAAAAAAATCAAAAATTAGACAAGCAGTAGATTTGAGGCATCAGAATAAATACAAATCTTACCCCACAAAGTTTAAAAGGGAGTAAATTACTATTACTGTAGTCAGATCCATCCTGCTTAAGTTAACTTATTAATATAGCTTGTATTTAGCTTTACTCACTAAACTTATTTTTTTAAAAAACAAGAACAGTATTTTTAAGAAAATTCTAGTACATTATCCTTTTTCTAATACAAAGACAAAAATATAAGGTCAATTGTAAATTTACTACAATCTTAAATATTCTACAATAAAAACTACAGGCCATTTTCCTATTTTGTTAGGAGTCAAATTAAGCACCTTAATGAGCATCTTTTGTTAAAACAAATTTATTAATTAATGTAAATAACTTTGCAAGATGAGAGAGATAATGTATAATCAAAAAGCTTTTACATGGAGTCATTTTTCCTGTTTGAACAGTGTGATTTTTATCATTGGCATCGAGTCTGTGTGCGACTATGGTTACCCTAAGAAATCCTCAGGCTCCATGCTGATTGCAGAGAGTCCCCTGCTGCTGCCTCTCCCCCTAAATTTCCTATCAACCGGCTAAAATCATTTCCTTCTCACCTACATTTGGTCAAAAGTAGGCCTCATTCTTCCAGCTTCTGTTCTGATGAGAACTACTAGGAAGCATAAAATCCTTGGTTAGGCTACCAAGGCACTGTGCAAAATAGAATGCAGAAGTTAACCATGAGCTAAATTACTAGCAAAGTTAAACTTTGTTTATGAAGTTTTTATCTGCAAAGTTCACTGTAATTAACACACAAGGCTTCCAGGGGCCAGATACAGAAAACAATTAGGTCAATTTGAGAACAAAAATACTCATCAGATGAGGTAAATGATTTTGACTTTCTCCCAAGACCCAGAGCTCATTATAGCAGGGTATGAAGGCACAGCCAAAATGTAAGCCTCGCAAGAGAGAGGAACAGAGCCGGAAGGTCTGTAACGTGTACTTGAGATCTGTAGCAGGTGTCAGATACTATAAAAGAGTAAAACTGTCTTATCTTGATATGGATAGGTAGCTCAAGGAAACACATATGTTTGTTTTACTACTGAAACGCACCCACAGTGTATGTACATTAACATGTACACAACCTGCTCCAGTCACTTAATCTCTTAACTGCGGTGAACAGCAAACAGTAAAAAGCTGGCTTTGTTCCGAGGCAACGTGAAAGTGTTTGCACTTTCTTTTCCCTATTAGCACCAATGGTGAATTTTAATCTGCACTGTAAATAGGTGTTATGGGGCTTCATTTTCCTGTTAATTTTAATAGTAATTTTATAAAAATATTTTTAATGTTTACATTTCAAAATATAGCTTAGAAACAGAGCTTAGTGGTTAAGTATGTTTTTTACGTATTCACAGAGAGCTTTTGTAACATCACTTCTAATTTGCTCCCCTCTTCAAAAGCAGAATTCACTCATTTGTTCAATTGAAAAGTCAAAGAAAAAAAAGCTGATACGATCACACAGGTGCACAACAGTGTCTGCACAGAACAATTACGACATACTGTTTTGTAGCAGAAGACTGAAAGCAACCCATGTCCATCAATACAGAGTGGCACCCAGCTATGTCTGTATAAGGGAATACCATATAATTTTTTGAAAGAGAGACGGATTTCTAATATACTACCTTCAGCTACATGTTAAAAAAGAAGATACAATATTTAAATATACAAAAAAGTGGAGTACAGTGTATTTTACACAGTGCCCAGCAATCTCCTATATGTAACTAAAATTCACCAGTTAGACCACCTCAACCTTATTTATCAAAGTAGTTAAGTCCATTAATTCCTCGTCACACTCTTTTATAACTTCTGATTGAAATCAGGCCAGGGATATAGCTCAGCGGCACAAGCTCCTGCCTGGCAAGTGCAAGGTCCTGAGTTCAATTCCCAGTATAAAAAAAAAGTGTGTTTTCATATTCCAAAACTTACAAGTAAAATCAACAAAAATGGAAGAATCCTAAATTAAGAACAAAGAAAAAAGACCTGTTATTTCAAATGAACCACAAAGCTGTACTAAGAAGGGAACAAATGAATAAGGGGAATGTTAGATCCTTCTCAAGAAGGTTGGTTCGTAACTGTAGGTGTCAACCAATATATACCAGTAACTCAATGGTATGTATAAATACGGCGAAATGGACATAAATAAGAGGGTGTATATACATATGCATATATTTCCTATTTGCTGACAGAGTGTAGAAGGATACTGTAGAAGCGATGTGTACACAAAGTGCCTGATTTCTAAATATCATTATGAAAAAAAAAAGGAACAAAGAATCCTTGTAAAAAACATATGACTTTAGTGTTTGGGCAGGTAAAGCACAAAATAAGCTTACAGCAACTTGTGCTGAAAAGAAACTTCAGACACTGATAAGAATACATGAGAAAGAAACAGAATCTGGGGCATTTTGAGCATCAATTAATAATGAGCTGGGCATGGTGGCACATGCCTATAATCCCAGCACTCAGGAGGCTGAGGCAGGAGGATCACTGAGTGCAACGCCATCCTAGGCTGCATAGTGAGATCAAGGCCAGCCTGTACTACATAGTGAGACCTTATCTCAAAAACAACAATAGTGACTCATAAATTACACAACAAATAATCCAGAAGTCCACATTTTTTACTTTCTAAGGCTTTTTGTTGGTGATTTTGCTGTTTAAGATGGCCCCCAAGTACAGTGTTAAAGTGCTAGTGTTCTAAGAAGATTGTGATACAACATTATAGAGAAAACACATGTGATAGGTAAACTTCATTCAGGCATAAATTACAGTGCTGTTGACCATGACTGCAATGCTGATTAATCAGTAGTACACATTAAATGTGTTAGCTTTCTATTACTGTAACAAAATGCCTGACATAATTGCTTATGAGGGAGGTTTTATTTTTGGTTCACAGTTTTGGAGATTTTCAACCATGATCAGTTGTTCCCATTTCTTTGCACAAGGCAGCAAAATGACTGACCTCATGGTCAGGAATCAAAAGAGAAAACACGGAGACTGAGGTCTCACTGCCCCCAGAAGACTACCTGATAGGCCCCACCTCTTGGGTTCCTCCGTCTAATGGGAGCAAGCTTTTAGCACATAAGCCTTTGGGGACATTTAAGATCCAAACGACACCATTAAGTGTCTTTTAATGAAACACATGAAACAAGGCTATGCACTAATCAGCTGATAGAAATGTGACCCGAGACTCACAGGAACCCCACCTTGTATTTCCCCTAGGAGCAATAGTTCCTCTTCAAATACTAGTGATCACTTTATTGAATGAAATTCCTTTAAAGAAAGAGAACTATTTATTCAAATACATGATTAAGTACTATAAATCATACCTCCAGAGCATAACTCAAATCCATTAACTCTCTTCATTACCTACGCTGTCAGCCTAGGCCATTATCTCTTGCTTCTAATAAGGTTTCCTCCTTCCAACTTTTACACTTCACTGCACTTTCAACTTTCCAATCCATTCTCCTTAAAGGGATCATAGTGACTCTGGAGCCAAAACAGTTTGCCATTTTTGTCTCTGATTTAAACCATCCAGTGATTTCCTAATGTACTTGGCTCTTGATACCTTACTCCAGACATACTTAATAATGTTTAAGTAGCAATTTTTTCAGCCTCAGGGATTTCAAAGTTGTTCTTTTCTTACCTAACTTCTAGTCAATCTTCAGGTCTAGGATTAAATGCAGCGTCCTCAGAAAACTCTCCATCCCTAAAGGAGGCTCTCTACTACACTAAGTAAAATTAATCATAAGATACTAACAATCTCTTGTGCCACCTCAATGAGTCTATCCTCCACCTCGCATACCATAATTACTGTAATGACCAAAACTAAACATATGACTAAGCAAAGGGTATCACTGTACTGTACTAAATAAGCCATCAGCTAGACCAATAGTCTATAGTAAGATTAAGCTTTGCATTGGGGAGATAAACTGAAGTTGTTAGATAGTATTTGTATCAACTCTGTAAGGTTAGTGTGTTTTATCATGCAGTAAAGAATGGGTTGAAGAAAAGATGGGTTTTCCATTTAAATGGTAGCTCTAGAGCTTTGGTTATTTCTGATAATATCCTGAAATTTTCATCTTTTCTCAGATGATACAACATTGCTTCTACTTTGAAAACACACAAAAAACTCATTTCATGTTTTACTTCTAGAGAACTATTTTAACATTAGAATTATCGAATGAATACAAATTCAATAGTATGAACCAATTTTGGTTTCTCTGGTGTAAACCATCTCTAAGTTTTTGAGCAACAAATATTCCCTGATATCTAGAAGTCTATCACAGCAATGCACTGACATCCAACTTGTGTTCTATACCAAGCTATATACATCTTGTTGCCTTTGACCCACTTTTTTTTTTTTAAGTGGGGATTGAACCTGGGTCCTCACACATGCTAAACAATTGCTCTGCCATTAAATACATCCTCATTCTGCACTTTCAATTACTGCTTTTGACATGTATGTAAAGAAATAGAACTGAGAATATCTGGAAAATCTTACCATTTTTGCAGAATTTATATCACTAAATCTAGATGTTCTATTCTCTGCAGCAATTTTTAATATCCAAGTCATTCCTAGTGGCCAGTTTTATTATGTATTTTATTCATCTTTTTACATTGCAACTACTTCAGGTAAATTATTATTAGCTAGTTGTCCTTTCAAGATCTAGTGCCAATTTTCAGCATCTTCACTGGGTATCTGTCCCAAATGTCTAACGTGCTTTAGTTTCACTACTAATTCTGTCATTACAGTTTGCTAAAGAAGCAGTCACAGTGTCCTACATTACTGCACTTGCACCGCTGGGGAAATGAACCTAGGACCCCGTATGAGCTGGGCAAGTGTTCTGCCGCGGTGCCACCATCCTAGCCCCATCATTTCATTTTGTACTCCACCCTGTGACCTCACAGGTAGAAACAGTTCTTTAACTCTTTCACTATTCCAAACGTTAACATTTTCACTGATATTCTGTTAAAAGTACATGTTTTGTTTCAAAAATGAATTGTTTTTCTTGTATGAATACCTGGTTTTTACTGGTGTTTTGAGTAACCACAATTGGCAAATTAGTAATTTTCCAATATAGTTTCCATAAAAATTAATATTCACTCTAAAATTCAGTAATTCCAAAGTTATTTCACTTTTTTCACACTTTCTAAATTTTCCCAGTACTTTTTCTAATAATAAACCCATTTTTTTTTAAAATGGTTCTTTTCCACACCAAATTATTTGTTATTTAATGTCAAATGCCAACCACCAAAACTCTGTATATTATAATTCTTTGTCTTTTCTGATTGTTCCTAGCTTTTGTGTGCAGAATCCTGTCCTTTATGTTATGCTGGTGACAGACAAAGCAACTACTGCTTTTTCCACACTGCTGTTATTTCAGCACCATCATTTGACTAGCCTGGTAAATTTTCAAAATTTTGTGTTTGTATTTTGACATAATTTCCAAAAAGTTTCCACAAAACAACTAACTATACCTGTAACACTGAACACCTGAGAAAAAGCAAGAAATTCCTGTACAAGAAGCAATGCAAAACTGGAAAATCATCAAAAGTAAAGGTCATACCACGGTCTTCAGTGCTTTTCTTTTTTTTAACATTGATTTCCACAAATTTTTCACAGTTGCAAAAACAAACAACCATCATTTGATCTCACAATTTAGAATAGCTAATATCATTCTCTCACAGTTCTATATAATCCCTGAGTTAACAATTTTTTGTCCCTTTTGAAGTTGGGGAGCTTTATGTTTTTCTCAAAAGAAGCTAAACCTTAAGATCATATTAATTTGTTAATTCTTAGAGTTACATGGAAGTTGTTCTGGAGTTTTAAACATTGTTCTGGTGTTAGACTTTTGCCTTTGAAACACTGCCTTATAAAGGTACAATAAGACTCACATTTATCCTACATAATCCAGAGAGAAAAACTTCATCATTAAAAGGTAAACTTCCAGAAACATGAGTTTTATTACATAAAACATCTGGTTTTACTAACCTGAGAAGTTAGGTTGCTACTGTATCTCAGATCTATAACATAAATTTTAAGTTCCAATATACTGAAGCCGTCTACCATCTAGTCTCAAGTTGGTATTTTGTTCTTTTTTCTCCCAAAGTCATCGTATTTCACATAACCATGTGAAATCATCAGTGTTTACTGGTTAATTTTCTGTCTTCCATTAAATCTCTTCAAAGAAGATGGAGACCATATTTCACTCATACCTGTATACCAGCATCCATTATAAAAACTGTCACATAGAAACTACTCAATAAATATCTGTGAAATGAGTTTCAAAATCTTTAAATGTAATTTGTCTCTTTTCACCTAAAAGCCTATATACATGCTATTCCATACTACTTCCCTACTCTTACTAACACACATATTGAAACCAGTATGAATTCTCATGTAGGTCCCAATTTTATAAATCTCTGCCCAAGTCATTTCTCAACAGGATTTTTAAAAGGTTAAGAAGGATGGGAAGCCACAATCCCCACCAAGTCTAGGAATAAAATTAGGTCTATCTCATTGAGAGTCCCTATGATTACCTCTCTCTTTCACTGTATCTTTAGCTGAAATGATTCTTGTATGGTGTTACTGACTCAGTGCCCAGCATTACCACATATTAATACTGTAGTTTTGATGCATCTCACATGCTGTATTGATAAAGCAGGAATAATTATAGTACTTACCTCAAAACTGCACACACATTAAATGAGAAAACTCATGACAAGTACTAGAACTTAACACAGGATCCAAGAAATGTCTATTAGTATATTCCTACAAAACAGGTTAGCAAAGATATGTTTTGTAAAAGTCAAATAGTAAATATTTCAGGCTTTGTGAGCCATATAGTATCTACAGCAACCAAAACATGCAGCAAGCTGCACATGGCCCATGGCTACCGTTTGACAGTTGTTGCTTTAGAGCTGGGCTTTACAACCCCAGCATTACCGACAAATGGAGCTGATAGAACTGTTGCTAAGGGCCATACTGGACACTGCAGGATGGTCAGCAGCCTCAGGCCTCTACTCACTAGACGCCATACCATGGCCCCACGTTATGACTACCAAAGTATCTCTCTAGAGCAAATCAGCCCTAGTGAGGAAACACTGCTCTGGGGCAATCAAATATAACAGATGTAGCTTGAATTTTCTCTAATAAAATACCTTACAGGGAAAAATAACAATACACTAAAAGTATTTATACTTACTTAGCTAAAAGTCCCACACTTAGCAATAACTTTATAACTTCTGTGATACACACAGCTGTGGTTGAAAAGTAGAGTTCTTTGCCTGCTGTCCTTGTGTATCTTAAAGATATGGTATAAGCTGCAGCCACCAGGGTCATCACTGTCAAGCAGTATAATTTGAATAGTAAACTGACATTTTCTGGAAAATAGGTACAACAAAAATATTATTTAATAGACAAGATTATGTATATAAGAGCTAGTCATCTGTGTCACAGACACCTAGCAATTCCCGTAAATGTAATCCTTAAGTACTGCAAACAGGTTCTAATAAAAAGTCTAAAGTTTTAAAAAGTTAACTAATTAAGCCCCAAATGCTTTCCAATTTCCAGCACACAATGTTTTTTAAAACTCATGATATTTAAAATCCTATTTCAAGCCAGTATCTCCCAGTTGTATGACTAGCGTGGTAACACAACTAACCTTAAACATTAATACATTAAACACTGCTTTATTCAGTGCTCCAACTGCAAGACTATGTGCATAGTAAATCTAAGTTATGATGATGAAACTTACACATTTTAATTATCTTCATGGTTACAAATTTGTGGAAGCAGTATGTACTTCAAATTTAAAAACAGCAGAAATAAAGCTAAAGGGAATAAGTGATAAAGGTGGGGCTTAATATAAAACTTTATAAAAATAAGAAATACCCAGTCTCTCATTTTACTACAGATGAGACAACTGATAACACAAAAACTATTAACAACAGAGTTGCACAAAGCTTGCAATGCAGGAAATGCACAACTTAGAGACAAGAACTGCCTGCAAGTATACCCGAGCAGCAACCATCATTCAGTTGCCAGAGCCAGTTCAATACCTTTGGTAAAACCACAAGTACTTCCTGGTCTGAGACTCCCATCAGCCAAGGCTCAAACTATTTCTACTTTTCAGACAGAATTAAGGATATTTGTATAGGGAGAAAAAGTCACCACAAATGTTTTCATTAAAATTGAATACAATGTTTTGCAATATAGATTCACTAATAAATAAGAACAATGGAATTATTTAAGAGAGCTGACATTTCATTTACTTGCTGTCTGAAGTGAGTGGTCTGTCATCAAATCAACTGCAAAACTTCATGTTGAAAAATAAAAAATTCTTACGGCTGGGCATGGTGGCACACACTTGTAATCCAAGCATGCTAGGCGCCTGAGTCAAACGGATTACAAGTTCGAACTCAACTTGAGCAACTAAGCTAGAACCTGTCTCAAAAAATTTCAAATTTGTTTCAATTAAAAGAAAAAAGTATGTCATAGGTCATACAAAAATAAACACTCAGATTTGGCCACTCACTGGGTCATACTCTGGCAAATGTTGGTTAAGAATCAGAGATGGAGTGACTCCGCTGCTGCTACAACTACCTTATGTGCTAAATAATCCTTTGTTCACTGCTCTGGAAATGTAACCACAATTCAAAGATGCCTATCATAGGAAATAAAATGAGCTCTTCATTTCATTTCACTTTAAATACAGCAACACAGGAACTGAACAAAGAAACAGGTTCTTAAGTATATAGTCTCCCTGACTGAATTAAAGCATAATTTGTAAACAGTAGGCAGATTTTTAAGACTTCACATAATATTTTGATCTAAAGGTTTAAAAAGGTCAGAGAAAATCAGGCTTACAAATATTATTTTTAAATGTTACATCAAGTCTTACCTAAAAAGTAATACGGTCAAACAGGAGAAATGGAGCTCATAACTGCCTAAACCTTCTTTTCAAACCCTCTGAGAAGCCAAAAGGCAATGTTCATGTAAAAGGAAGTAAAAAGTACCAGCACAATAGTTCCTTTGTTCTAAAACTTTCCTGTGCAGGGGGAAAATTTATGACTTCAAAACTAAAACAGCAATGACACAGCAGAAAACACTTTCTTAGATCAGAGGTAAGCAAACTATTAATGTCACTCACTTTTACATGGCCTGCATGGTTATATATCTTAAATTGAAAATATTTTAAATAACATTTTATGACACATGAAAATGATAGGAAATTCCAATTTCAATGTCCACAAATGAAGTTCTACTGAAACAAAACCACACTCATTTCCTTCCAAACTGTTTGAGCTATCCAGTATTTTGCCTACTAGCGCAGAGTTGAGTAGTTATGACACAAACCAGCAGCGCTTTACAGAAAGTTTGCTCATTGGTACTCCACAAATAAGAGCAGTTAAGACTGCAAAATTCACATCTACTTTATTACAGGTTGCTGATTCCAAAACTAACATGGTGAATGTTTAAATATTAATCCTAATTTTTATAGTCTACAAACATATCCTGTCAACTTTGAAAAGATAAGCGTTTTTACACGGATGATATGGAAAAAAACATTATATTCTTGAAAATACTAATCTAAGTAGAAAAGTACTAAGTTTAGGTATTTGTAAAATATGTAGGACTCTGACATGTAATACCATTTTAGAAACATTACTTAAACTTTTTTTAAAAAGTAATGTTTTTAAACATGGTTTTCTCTGATATTTTTTTACCCTTAGATAAAAATGTTTCTTCATTCCACTCACAAATTCCCCCATATGAAATTTCAAGGGGCCGGGGTTATAGCTCAGCAGCACAGCGCCTGCCTGGCAAGCGCAAGGTCCTGAGTTCGATTCCCAGTAACAAAAACAAAAACAACAAAGAAATTTCAATTAATAGGAACTGCAAGTTTTACAAGGTAACATACAAAGTCTATGGCATGTAATTAAGCTTTCCTGGTAATTCGAATTGTCCCCAAGGCCAGTAACTATAAGCCTAGCCCACAGCTCAAGTGGCAGCCAGCCGCACCTGAGTATGTTTTTCCCCTCCTCACAAAGTTCCCATTAAGCTCCCACACAGCGTTTGTTTCTGTGCGGGAAATGTCCTCAAAAGATTTTATGGAGGACACTCATACCTAAGAATTTAGACATTCAGGAAGTTCCAGTTAAATCCTTTGTAAATATCATGAAGCTATGGTAACTGTAGTTTTACTAGGAGATACACCGGTACTGGCATACGGGATTTGTGTAACGAGAAATATATACAAGCAAGAAGCCTACACGTGTACATTGTTACAGTTGTTTCACGTAACTATTCCGTAATCTTAAGGACTCACTCATCATTCATCTTGCTATCCTATTCTGTTAGTTGTCAAAAAGATAATCATTTTTCCTGAACTTGTGCTGCTCCAAAAAACTCTTTTAAGTTTAGACTTAACTGCAAGTGGGATAATGCCTAAGAGCAACACATGCAACTGCGGATGACGCCCCTGCCAGGGCCTGATGACAAACGTCTCCGCAAACAGGACAACAATTTGGCACCCATGTAAAAGAATATTAAGTGTCTGTTCAATATTTATTTAGTGCTGAAGCCAGCGGTCCGACGCGGAAAGGGTGTTGCCCAGCCTCTCCTTGTTACTGTCTGTAGTTCAAAAGCTCAGCTCTACTCCCAGCCTGTACAAACCACCAGCAAAGAACAAGCGCCGTGGAGGGAGACTCACCCTCCGTAAGCGGGAAGCGGTCACCAAGTATTACTGCCCGAAAGCGCCACGCGCCGCGCCGGGAGCGGGAGGTGGGCTTCACTTCAGACCCAGAGTAACCGCAAACAGTACCACCCCGGGGATAGTTCCTCGCGACTACCCCTTTCCATCTCCCCGGTCCCGGCGCCGATGTGAGGCTCCCGCGGGGCTTGCAGCGGAGCGCGCCTTTAAGCCTCTAAAGGACCGCAGGGTTGGAGCGCAGGGCACCGCAGCCAGGACCCGGAACGGCCCAGACAAACGCGGTGGGACGGGCCCGCGCTGCCCGAATTCGGGGCCCACCCACTGCCTGCCGCGGTGGAGGCGCAGGCTGCGCCCCGAGGGAGCGCGGCCGCCGCGGGGTGCCCGCTACACCCGCAGCCCGCGGCGCCGGCGCTCGGCTCCACACCAAGTCGCCCTGGCTCGGCCCGGGGCCCCGCGGGCGCCGAGGGGGCTTCGCTGCCCGAGCAGGACGGCGGGTGCCACATCGCGCAGGACGCCCCCGCAGACGCCCACCTCCCGGGGCGCCCGCCTCACCTCTCTGGGTAGCCATGACGCCCGCGCAGCCCCGCGCCGCTCTGACGCGCGCCCCCTCCGCACACCCAGCGCAGGACCCGGGCCCCGCCCCTCGCGGCCATAGAGACGGCGATGCGCGGCTAGAGCAGCCCGCGGCTTCCGTTCCTCTGCGCGCTGCAGTCGAGCGTGGGAACCCGAGCGGCTCCTGAAGAGAGGGCGCTCGGTGGTGCGTACGGCCGAGGCCGTGGTGAAAAACTCGTTCCGAGGAATGATTCTGAGAAACCCAACTGCTGGCCGGCTAAGGAATCGGAGTCGAGGGAGCCGAGCCTTGCCTTCTGGGAATTACAGTCCTCATAGAGACGCTGAGGCGCATCGAAGGATTTGCAGTTGGACTTCGTAATTGATTCCTGTCAGAGCCGTTGGACAAGATCCCAGAATTCATAAAGTAACAGAAATTACCTTCATCGACTTTTATAACTTCAACCTTTTGTGTAAATTTAGTATAATTTATATTCTGTATGACGGGCAAGTCTTGTTCACTTCAGCATTGACTAGTCAAGACATTCTTCACCGTATGTTCAGACCAGGAAAGGGCCTCAAAAAATGTATCAGCAGGCACTTCAACCACTATAATCTTACATTAACTGAACGTTGATTAGCATAAGAGAAATTAGAAAAAGTTTCATAATAAACTGCTGTTTAGATATGTGGGTTGGTTTAAAATGCAATAAAAATACTTCAGCCCTCACAGAAACAGGTGTACGAGACCCTGACATGCCCAGTGGCCTCACCTTCTATAGCATCCTTTTCCCAAGAGGCATCTTTTTAAGGAGTTGAGGGGTGACTTATACCACTGTTTTCATTATTCATACAGAAATATCTCATCTGTTAACTGGAAAACTTACCATACCTTACTAGCATAGTATTAATACAAGGAGGTTTTTCCAGGAGACTATAGATGACATTGTCATTTGATTAATCTGATTTTGGAACAATGTTAAATCTTCCCTTCTCGGCCTGACCGTGTGCTCACCGGGGCTAATCACCTCTTCCCGTAATGGGTACAGTTTACACTTGTGGAATTATTCAGTTTCCTTCTGTGTATGTACTTGTACGTATAGTTAAACAAAACTCATGTATGTACTGAAATTAATCTTAAAGATTGAAATACCGTACATTCCTTCTTTTCCTTTACAACTGCTCTGTATGGTTTTTCTCTCCCCATTTTGGAGTATCATCGTGTTCTCAACTTAACTTCGATTAACTATACATAATTACTTTTTTATGGTGCTTAAGTAGCCAAATGTGACCATTGTAAGTCTGGTGAGTTTTTTGCAAAATTTTCTTATTTTTATCAACAAGCAGTTCCAAACCAGTGTTGATTTCTCCCTGTCCTAGTGTGGAATCCAGCGCAGCTCTTGGAAGTTCCCAGGGGGAAGGACAGTGAGAGGATGAAGAAATAATGAGAGACAGAAAGCTGAGGTCAGGTGGAGCCCTCTCCTGATAGGAAAAGAACTGCTCGGCCACTGGGCATTTATATTTTATACCAAATTTGACAGGGTGGTGTCATGTGACACCACTTTGCCTAGCAACCAAATAGCTTGGATTGTCTTGGGTCTTGATGTTTTCTAGACTGAAGCAGCTCATCCACATAGATTGCCTCAGGATTTCTTTGTTCTAGGACAGACCCTGCCTCTATCCACGTGTACGATCATTTTCCAGCTTCAGCCTCTCCCTGCATCCTAGATCATGGAATCAACTACACCCTAAGGAACCACAGGTCCTTCCAGGACAGAACAGTCTTAGACACATATTAAAACACTAATCACAACTAATTATCCTTGGTCTTGCAGTTTAAGAGCGACCCTGAGCTCATACTTAGATTTTCCTTTCCCTTTCCTCAGATGTTATTCCTTCTTAAATGTAACATTTGTCCGTTCATGCTGTCCATCACCAAGTACCCCATGTTCTTCCAACAACTTCCTAGTCATCGCCCCACTCCAGAATCAACAATCTGCAGTGGTTTCATAATGGTCTACTACAGGAAGGCAAACTATACCGCAAAGTGTACCAAATCTACCCAACTTTATTTCCCCCCAAATAGTCTCTTTTCTCTTGTCTTCTTTTTTTTGGCGGTACTGGGGATCGAACTCAGGACCCTGCGCTTGCTAGGCAGGTGCTTATTCCACTGAGCTATATCCCCAGCCCCCCTCTCTTGTCTTCTTTTATAATACTTTACTACTGAACTTCTTATCAACTCCCACCTTGACTCTTAAAACACTCAACCAAAAATCTGCTTCTAGTTTGTCCCTTCATTTGTTCTTTTTAAAAATGCATTCATTCATCCCACAAGATACTATACAAATGTCAAGGATATAAAGATGACTAAAAGTTACATTTTCTGAAGAAATTCCCTATCAGAGAGAATAAAGATGAACACTAACTACACATAATTCCTATTTAAGTGCTACAGTAAAAGTATGACTAACATCCCATGAAAATCCAAAAGAGGAACCAGTTCTTTCATGGCTGATGGGGAAAACCACCACAGAAATAGTAAAATCTTGTGAGTCTGTTTGAGGGCAAAAAGAATTTCATGGGGTTACTATAGAGTACACTCCAAGCAAAATATATTCCATAGAATGAATGGAAATGGAAACCATTATAGTAAGTGAAACCCTTCAGATCCAGAATATTAAATATTGCATGGTTTTTTCTTACATAAGCAATCTACAAATAAATTCAGAATAAATAAATAAGGGAGAACCAAAATGGCAGAGCAACAATCACCAGCAAAATATAGCCTCCCCAGGGCCCAGAATCCAAACACCTACAAAATAACAGAGAAAAAAGAAGTGGATGTTGGGGAACTGGGAGGGAACTGAAAAGGAAATTAGAAACTACGTAACTTCTAGAGAAACAGAGCACAATGCAGAGAAAAGAAGAAGCAGTATTATTAAGAATAAGCAGTATTAAGCTCACCCCAGCTCCCAGGAAGGAGGAGGTGTCTCTGCAGATAACAGGATAAAGATAAACTTCTAGCTGACCTTCTTGTCTGTAAATTGTCATGATTTTCATACTTTAGCTTAAAAATGATAAATATAGGATGGCTGGCTGGTTGTCTCAGCAAGGCTTGAGGAAGAGGGGAAGGAGATATTACTAAACATCATGAACTTGATTTAATCTGTTAATTAATCTTCATTTAGTACTGTAAGATTCCTAAACACAAAAAAGTATGGCTGTAAACACCGTTTGGGATTATTTTAGGTCTGGAATTAGAATGCCCAAGGGAATGAAAACATCAAATTCAATTTGAAAATTTAAATTTGCTCTTGCTCTTCACTGTTGTTCTTCACTTAGACACCTTTATAACATCAATGGAAAATGGATTTTGAAACACCTTCCTGTTACAAATAGCATTTAATCTACATAGACAACAAGTTATACAAACATCTTAGTAAAAACAAAATCAGCTAGTGCAGAAAAACTGCTATATATAAGTCACATACCTACTCCCCCGCCCTGTTAAAGCCAGTTTAACGTGTCCTCCATCTGGAACTGTTCTTATCCAGGAGTTGGTATTATAAGTATGTAAAACTGTAGAGCCCTGAACACAGCTGCCCCTGGAGTCAGGCCCGTAAGACAAAGGAGTAAAGTGGGAGGCCAAAGGGCAGCATGAACGAGGCTGTACATTGGAGAATGAGAGGTGCTTGTCCCGGGAGAGGGCAGAGCCGCTACTTCCAGGAATGCCAACCAGGTGTTACTATGCAGATATTCTGGTTTTTTTCAAAGAGTTGGAAATCTAGATTGCATGTAAAACTCCAGGTTTTGAAAGATATGTAGAGCTTTTCTCTGACTCTTCCAAACAGCAACGTTTTATTATACAGTAATGTCATCAGTGTCAACATTCAATAGTTAAGAAAGCTGAAAATGTTGCTTGGGTTTTAAAATTTGAAGTTTTAACATTAAATGTGATTGTAGTAATAAGCCTTGTAGTTCAGTTATAATAACTTCACAGTAGAGAATTACCAAAACGGCATCATAATTTACATCTTATTGTTGTCAAACTTTCTCAAAAAAATAAAAAAAGAAGATATATGGGCAGAATTTTCTTTTTTGATTTTAATAGAATGAAAATTGTGTTACAGAACATAACTTTCAGCTTTTTGCAGCAGTTTGAAAGAATATGGAAATCCAATAAACATTCACAAAATCAGCAAATGTGGTGCCCCACAAAATTAATTTTCATGGATGTAAAATACTTTTCAGTATTTGTCATTGCTCAAAACTGAGGAACACATGTGAAGATGTTGTCTCTAGGTTTCATCGACAGCTCTAGTTAGGTTCACCCTGACCCCCCGAGTTTCCTTGGTTTGTCCACCACGAAGACCAGCGACGTAAATCTGGGGCCTGGGGACTTGTGAGCCATCCTCTGTCATGGACTGGGTGCCGACATTTTTGGAGAGGTAAACCTGTGAGCAGTTTTCTCTTCTCATGTGACTGAGATCCGTCTGTACTGAGTGAGTAATTTTCTGACGTAAATTGGCCTAAGTGGAAATAGGAAACAGGAGTTAACATTTCTGTAAGAATAAATAATGTACACTATCAGACACAGTTAATATCTTGACTATCATCTTCTTAACCTACAAAGAAATTAATCTGAAAACAGCATATTTGTTTAAAATATTAGAACATTAGGAAATCTAGGTTATAAGAGAAAAGTTAAACAACCTTTACTAAAAAGTGGGAAAATATATTAACTGATGCAAATGAAACCAAAGAAAAATATCCTAGATTTATAGTCACAGTGAGCTCAACTATTTAAGATAATTTTCTAATTCCTTCATTATTATACTTTGAAATTTGTACAACTTAAGAGTTTCCCATTTGTGCTTTTTTTTTTAAGATAAAATGTCAAGATTTACCTAGTCTTTACAAACTAGGCTTCACCCTTAGCTTTTAATATAAAAAGCTCTGATGATTTCAGTGTAACATTTTACATTATTCCTCACCCTGCTTACTCCTTGCATGGATTACTAGTAAACATGAAGTTAAACAGGTCGCATGGGCTGGAAAGCAAGGAAGAGCTCATGAAAACGAGGATAAGGGCTGGGGGATGTAGCTCAGCAGTACAGCACTTGCCCAGCTGCATTTTTAAAAAATGCATCTAAGCGTTGATGAGATTATAGAGGACGAGAGAAAGCTCACAAGCTATTACAGCTTGAGCGAAGAGGAGCGACCCGGAAGTTGAGGAAGTACGCAGGGTTTGAATTGAGAACCCTGCGCACACACCACTTACTGTCTACATTAATGTAACTTCACTGTTCCACTGTCTTCAATAGCATAATAATTGCTATTCTAAGAGACTCTTTACAATCAAATAACTTGATCATTCATTACATATGATCCTGAAAGTTGAATCATTTTTCCAATGTGTGGGATTAAATGCAGGATCTCCCACACGCCTCATAAGTAGATCCACCACCGACCTCCGCTCCCCCACCCCTTGGAATCCTTTGCCTCAAAAACTCTTCAGCTCACTATTCCCACCCAGGCTTGACTGCTTTTCTCTTGTCCCGTCCTGTTCAAACCTGCGACTTACTTTAGGCGCTGACAGACCTGTCCTAACAAACTTCAAATTCTCCATAGAGTCTGCATTTGCCATTTTTCCTTTGAGGTGATGTGTTCTCTTAAGGCACAAGCAAGAAACTCAGCAATAAACTTCACGAACAGACTGGGTTGGTGGTACTCAGCGTGGTATTCAACAGGATGCAATGCTCGGGGCCCATCAAGTCTCAGGGGGGAATAGAAACTGAGAGGAGACCGCACTCTGGGAAGAGCTCAAGCAGTGTGACGTTTAGGCCCTCTGAGCACCCGCTCACTTAGCACTTTCACCCCACTCCTACGTCACCCTCTCACAGCCTCTCCAGCCACTTCTTCCGTTTCTTTGCTTCTCAAGACCAATTTCAAATGTCACTTATTTTATAACTTCTATTTCACTTCGTTATACTATGTACCAAAAGGTACTGAAATGTTTTAGCAAATCAGTGTTGCCTGCTGGCCTATCATCCCCGACAGAACAGGGCAGCGGGACATTTGTGCTATCCAATAAATGTATGATGAGCTCACGTGAGTTTAGGAGAGAGTAGAAAAGAATACGGGCATTTCTACAAAAGAGTAAATGGTAGGAATGATAATGGAACCATGATCCGGAACTTGTATGTGGAACCCGATCCTTCCTAGGAAATCAGGGAACTGCAAATCTACCACCAGAGACATGGCAACACAGTGAGAAGCCCAGAGTCACAGACGGAATACACAAACAAAACAAAGGCTAAACGTCATATGACAACAGAACTCTAACTCACAGCCTCCGCACCAATCAGTTCAGAAAGCCAAACTGCAACCTCTGAGCCGGGCATGTTGGTGCACATCTATAATCCCAGCACTCAGGATGCTGAGGCAGGAGGATCACCAGAACTTCGAGTCCAGCCTGCATTACATAAGGGAGTTCAGGGCCAGCATGCACTACACAGTGAGACACTGTCTCAAAAAACAAAACAAACAAGAAAATCGTGACCTCTGTAGCTGTAGCAATCGGCAGAATAGCCATGATGTGGCCACCACCCCCTCTAGCTCCACCGCCCCAGCTCAGGACCAAGCAGAGAAAGCCAGACAGGCTCGCAAAACCAATCACACAGAAAACCCTATTTCTGTTAGCTGGCCTCCAGTTTCCCATGTCCCCACCCTCCAATCAGAGAGCATCTGAAGCTTTCCCCCTTTTCTCACTGTAAAGCCTTCCCATTTCCCTGTCTGTTTTCAGTCTGCCAAACACAACTCACGATGGCTGAGTCCCTTGATATTGTAAGCTCTGAATAAATAGCCTCTCTGTTCTCATTTGGGTGCCTTTCATTTATTTCCACACCTAAAGAGGTAAGTAAAATATACTAGAAAAAGATTACAAATTTTTAATCTCATTCATGCTATAAATATTTGTTGTTTACAATGATAAGATACTACAAAAAGGGGCAAGGTGGGGAAACTCCTTTGAGTTGGAAAGGGATGAGTTTCAGACACAGGCTTTAAGGGGAGGCACCTATACTGATGAAGGTGACTGAGAATCAAAGGATGCATAAGCCCAGTGTCTGGACAGAACAGGTTGACAGTAAGACGAGACACTCAGATTTAACAGAAAAAAAAACCCCTAGCAGGGTAGGCTTTAAATGATTAGAAGTTACAAAGTTCAGTAAAATATAACTCTGAGTTTTCAAACGCTTAAATATGTACACATATTCACTGTTCTAGTCACCGGCTGATACCACATGATAGTAATTTCATACTTCTGTATTTCTACACGTGCTTAAAATTAGAATCCAATCTTACCAAGTAAATTGTGCTAATTACTTTTATGTTAGCAAAGAAGTCTGTGTGGGACATGTTATTTTAGTAAGTAATTTAACTTACACAACCTAGAGAGAGCAGCACACTAAAATCCACCAACCTAGGAGTCATTTTAGAAAATATAGTTACAAACCAGTTTTATAGCTTTTCTTCTGAGTTCCCATTCATTCCACTCATACGCTTGCACGATGGTTGGCTGTAGTATGTGTGTGTCTGTTTGTGTGCTATTTTCACACTTGGTAATAGGTTTCACATAATGTTTGTCAACATCTCTCATCTAAAGAAATGGAATTTTGTAATTAGTACTTGCAAACATAAACATTAATTGTAGAGAAATATTTAGTTAAAACTGCCAACAAATTAGAAAACCAAGAACTCTAGAACATGGAATATACTTGTAAATATCAACAGAGAAAATAAACTCATATTAATTGAGCTGAATGGAATTATTTTTCTGAGCACTGTAGCTTCATATATGATTTTGTGAAGTTAATGTAAGAAGTATATTTTGAAAGGGGAAAACATCCCCCATGCCCGTGTACAGTGCCCTTGCTTCTATTCCACAACTAGTGGCACAAGTAAATAACTTGTAACAAGTGGATCGAATTTTAAAATAACTATTATAGCTGAGTATGGTGGCACATGCCTGTTCACCCCAGCACTCGGCCAGCTGAGGGAGGAGGACCTCTGTGAGTTTGAAATGAGTCTGGGCTACATAGTCAGACTCTGTCTCAAAAAAAAAAAAGATTACATAATAGGTGTAAATCACTTTGGTTTAAATGATCAAAACCTCCTTAGGACATACCTATGCATCCATAGCACATTTAGCAAAGTTTTGAGGTTTTTCTTCTCCTGGACACCCAAAATTAAACATCCAGTAATTCCAGTCTAACCAAGATACAGTTATTGTGCATATGGTTTTGTTGGAGAGGTTGGGAGAAGTTTGAGGAACTGGGGTCATAGTAAAGAGGAGGAAGAAGACATTAACTTCTTTCCCAAACCCAGTACCAGGTAATTACGAAGTGCCTACCATTTGACAGGAGGTATAGCTTCTGCCTTTAAAATTATGATTAGATCATAATTGTTGATAGATAAAAACACATTAAATGATAATGAACCATACTGTGCAATACAAGTAAATAAGTAAATAATAAGGCAATAATCCCTCCATGGACTATAGAGGGAGAAACCTCACTTTCATAGGTGTGTATACACCATACCTGTTCTGTTATCAGTTCTAGGCTTTCTTTGGTCTTTGAGTTATTTTACAACCTTATAAATTTTTAAATAACTAATAACAAAATCAAATATTTTTTGTCTACAGACACATAATGTCTGCCCTATCTATAGAGATTCAAGTGACTACCCTTTAAATCAGTATTGCCTTTATTTGTATATTACTTGAATACATCTAATCTATACATGTGTCTGTTGAGATTCTGTTTTTTATTTTGTTTTATTTTACTTTATTTTTTGTTTGTTTAATTGGATTTTTGAGACAGGGTCTCACTATGTATTTCAGGCTGACTTGAACTCACTATGTAGCCTAGACGGGCATCAAACATGTGACGATCCTCCTGCCTCAGCCTTCCAGGTGCTGGGATTATAGGCATGAGTCACCTCACCTGGCTCAGGATTCTCTTTTAAACTGACTGCAACATCTACCAGATGCCCTCATTGATTAGTGAATATATTATTTAATACATTTTCATTTTAAATCTCCATGAGAATCATGATTTTACCCCTTTTTTTTTGTGGTGGTACCAGGGATCGAACTCAGGACCTTGAGCTTGTCAGGCAAGCACTTATTCCACTGAGCTATAGCCCCAGCCCCAAATTTTTTGGCCCACTTTCCAAACTATAGGTTTTAACAAGTTAAAGACCAGGGTATAGAAAAGTTCTGAGACCGGTATATAACTCGTTGTTTTTCTGATACTGAGAAGTCATGGTAGGAACAGGAAAAAAAAAATACATATATCTTGAATGCCAGGCCAAGAAGTTTGGATTCCATTGTTCAGATAAAAACTCTCTAAATTCAGGGTAAAATGGTTAATAGGATTGTTACAATTTGAAGAAAATTTGATTATTAAAACTTTCCTTATTCTGATCTTTATTTTATAATTTTTACAAAGAATTGGCTTTTTTCTTATTAGATTTTTATATAATACAGTATCTAACTGAGCACAAAATCATATATATTAAATTTAAGATCACAAAAAGCAGACACTGCCCCAAATTTGAAGAACCAATCCAAAAATGGGTATTTGAAATGAATACACACTTCCCAGATGAAGAAGTACAAACAGCAAATATATGAAAAAATGTTCAACATCACTGGCTATTTGAGAAGTACAAATGAAAACAACACCAAGATTCTATCTCACTCCAGAAAGAATAGCTGTCATCAAGAAATTAAACAATAAATGCTGCTGAGGCTGTGAGGAAAAAGGAACTCTTCTCCTTTGTTGGTGAGAGTGTAGACTGGTGCCACCACTGTGGAAATCAGTGTAGAGATTCCTCAAAAAACTAAAACTAGAGTTTGCATTTGACCCAGCGATTCTCCTTTTAGGGATCTTCCCCAAAGACTTAAAAGCATCATAGCACAGTGATACATGCATGCACATGTTTATAAAAGCACAGTTTATAATAGCTAAATCTTGGAAACACTGCAGATACTCATCAGCAGATGAGTGGGTAAAGAAAACGTGGTATTACCATACAATGGGGTACTTCTCTGCCATAAAGAGGGATAAACTTGAGTCATTTGTAAGTAAATGGATGCATCTTGAGACCATAATTTTAAGTGAAATAAATGACATATCAATTTAAACATCACAGTGTTTCTGTTGTGTGAGGAAACACTAAAGGGGAAGCAAAATGAAAAAGAGACATTGGCAAGTAGGAAAAACATACGCAGATGGGAAAGGGGACCAAAGAGTGCAAAGGGGAAAGGGAAAGAAGGGCAAAGTGATTTTTAAAAAGTGGAAGGAAAAAATGGAAGCAAAGCTTCTGTAAATAGGGGGATCATTAAAGGGAGGGGAATCAGAAAAAAAAGAACAAATTAAGGTATATAATATACAGATACAAATTCCCTGATGAAGGTGAGCACTATTTATGGCAAAGATGCAATAACAACAAAAAAAAAAGGTTTCCTTTTTCTTGCTGGGCATAGTGGTGCATACCTATCATCTCAGCACTTGGGAGACTGAGAAAGGAGGATTTCTGAGTTTGAGGCCAGCCTAGGCTAGAGTAAATGCAAGTGAGACCCTACATGGTGAGACCATGTCTCAAAAAAAAAAAAACAAAAATTTTTAAACCAAAACATGTGAGTTTTTTTTTTTGCTAGAGGCACTGTATAAACAGGTGTTTGCTTATGGTTAGGTTTGCCTTATATAAGTGTGTTACAAATATAAGTTACAGACAGACATTTCTTCTACAAGTATTTTTTTCTCTTTAGCTTTATAGTTTTATAGGATCAGAGTTAATATGTGTTATTAAAAACTATTTTAACAACTGTTTTATAAGTGAATAAAATACCCCTAAATCCATGAAGTTGTGCTAAGATATAATTAATGAACTAATTATAGAGACAAATAGTAAGAAAATGGTATTTATATGAATGGGCCAACTAAAAATAACAAGTATGTAAATTACCCATTGTTTTATTTAATGCAATTCCAGTTTAAATCCCAGGGAGACTTTTGACAGAACTTTGCAAATTTACTAAGAAAGTTACATGGGCACTTTGGAAAAATAAAGGCAAAGAAGGGGGCTTTTTATCAGATATGTGATCACATATGCAGCTGGCTCTCCCTGTCTGTGGGAAGTGCATCTGCAGACCCAACCAACTGTAGAGCAAAAATATTTGGGTAAAAAGCATGTGTTTGTGTTGAATATGCAGATGTTTTTCTTGTTGTCATTCCCTAGATAATGCAAACACTGAACTATTTTGGGGGGATACTTGGAAGTGAACTCATGACCTTGTGCTTGCCCGGCAGACACTTGTGCCACTGAGCTATATCCCCGGCCCACTATTTTATATAAGGAATTTTGAGTATTGGAAGGTTCTGGAACCAATTCCCACAGATACCAACAGGGTAACTGTGTTACAAGCAAAAACAATTGAAACAATGTATGTCTTAGTTGCTCTTCTCCTTGCTGAGACAAAATACCAATAGCCACATGTTAGAGGAAGAAAGGTGCATTTCAGATCACAGTTTGTAGAGGGTTCAGCCCATAGTTGGCTGCCTCCAGGACAGGGTAGCGTGCCAGAGGGGCATCACAGAGGAGACACAGTTCCAGGCAGAGTGAAGGAAGTGAGCAGTAAGTAGTAGCCAGCCTTCCCTGATTGGTGAGACCCACACCCAGGTGGAGCTTCCATTAACCACACCCAGAAATATGCTAATTCGAATTAGCAGACCAAGTTAGTACCACATACCAGTATTATATACCCTTGATACAGCCAGTTGCAAAAAACCCCACCTCTGAGAATGTGAGGCTTGGGGGGACCTCTAGATACAAATCATAACAGTATTCACAATTCAATTTGTTGATTCTTTCTGTTGTTTTCTAAGTCCTCATTTCCTTGAATTCTGCTCTTAGTGCATGATTAGGTTATTTATTTGGGCTTCTCTTTTTTGAAGGACACTGCCAAAATGCAGAAGATTATTAGCAACTATCTCACAAACTTTTATGCCAATGAATTGGAGCATTCAGAAGAAATGAAGGGATTCCTAGATATATATAAATAACAAAAACTGAAGCAAAAAGACATAAAATCTCTAAATAAAATGGAAGCAGTAATAACCTTCTACCTAAGAAACAATTAGGAATTGATGGATTCACTCCTGAATTGTATAAGAAATTCAGGGAATATCTAATACTAATATTCCTTAAAATCTTTAATTAAACTGAAAGGGAAAGTGTACTGTCAAAGTCATTCCTGAAAACTACCATTATCCTGATTCCAAAACCAACAAGGACCCAACCTAAAAATGAGAACTACAGGCCAATCTCTCTAATGAACACAGATCAAAAACCCCCTCAACAAGATACTGGCAAACAGAATGCAATAAACCATCAGAAAAATCATACATCATGACCAAGTAGGCTTTATCCTAGGGGTACAAGGATGGTTTGATACATGCAAATCAAAAAATGTAATCCATCACATAAACAAAAGTAAAGACAAAAATCACACGACCACCTGAACAGATGCAGAAAAGGCATTTCACAAAATTCAACATCCATTCATGATAAAAATACTGAACAAAATAGGGATAGAACAATGTTATCTGTCTTATAAAAGCCATTGAGGACAAACTTACTGCCAATATCACACTGAATAAGGGAGAACTGAAAGCTTTCCTTCTGAAATCAGGAACTGGGCAAGAATGTCTGCTAGCATCACTCCTGTTCAGCGTAATTTTCAAAATACTAGCCAGAGCAATCAGGCAAGAGACAAAATAAAAGGGATGCACAGGAAAGAAAGAAGTCAAACAATCAGTATTTGCAGATGACATGACCCTCTACATATAAGACCCAAAAAAATCCAGGGAAAGGTTCCCAGAATTAATAACCAAACTCAGAAATACAATAGGATACAAAGTCAACACAAAAAGGCTGGGTGTGGTGGCACATTTCTATAATCCCAGCACCCAAGAGCCTGAGGCAGGAGGATCATTGCAAGTTCAAGACCAACTTGGGCTACAAAGTGAGCTCAAGGCCAGCCTGAAACTGCATAATGAGTCTCTATCTCAAAAAGACCTGCTGCAAAAAAAAATCAACACAAAAATCAGCAGCATTCCTATACACAAATAATGAACTTATGGGGAAAAATTTGGGAAAATAATACCATTCACAATAGCATCAAGAAATACTAAATTCTTAGGAATTAACCTAACCAAGGAAGTTAAAGAACTACAATGAAAAGTATAATGTTCTGATAAGAGAGATTAAAGCGGACATCAGAAAATGGAAAAATATTCCATGCTCCTGGATAGACACAACCAATAAATCAAGATGGCCATACTTCCAAAACTGATACACAGATTTAATACAATCCCCATCAAAATACCAACAGTATTACTCACAGATCTAAAGAAAACAATACAAAAATTCATATGGAACTCAGAGAGACTTAATAACAAAAGCAATTTTGGGTAACAAAATCAAAGCAGGAGGCATCACAACCACAGATTTGAAGTGATACTGCAAAGCTACAATGATAAAAACAGCATGGTACTGGCACAAAAACAGACTTGTGGATCAATGGAACAGAACAGAGGAAGAAGAAACAACCTCAGATACATTCAAATACTTGATCTGCCATGATGAGCTCAAAAACACACACTGGAAGAGTGACAGCCTCTTTAATGAACAGTGCTAGGAAAATCAGATATCAACACAGAAGACCACATCTAGACCCACACATCTCAACATGGACCAAACGGGGCTGGGGATATAGCTCAGTGGAATAAGTGCTTGCCTAGCAAGCACAGGGTCCTGAGTTCGATCCCCAGCACCGCAAAAAAAAAAAAAAAAAAAAAGAGTATCAACATGGACCAAACAAAAACCAAACTGGATCAAAGATGTAAGTGGTTAAAGAGAAACTCTTAATCAGTTATAACATAAAATAGGTAAAACTCTTGAAGACATAGGCACAGGTAAGGACTTTCTGAACAGAATCCCAAGTGCACTAGAAATAGTCCTGAGAATCAACATATAGTACCATAGCAAATTAAAAAGCTTCTGCACAGCAAAGGAATCAGCCAACAGAATGAAGAAACAATGTACAGGAGGGGGAAATTTCTCTGCAAGCTATTCTTTGGATAAAGGACTCAAATCTAGAATATATAAAGAACACACTAAAGATGAGATCCTCCAAAGCAAAGGACTCAGTCAAAAATGGGCAACTGAAATGAATAGATGCTTCTCAGATATGTGGATGGCCAATAAATACATGAAAAAAATGTTCAACACTGCTGGCCACTAAAAAAATTCAAATTGCAATAACACTGACATTCCATCTTACTCTAGAAAGAATGGCTGGCACTAGGAAATCAAATAATGGCAAATGCTGGTGAGGCTGCAAGAGAAAGGAATCTTTCTTCACTGTTGGTGGAAGTGCAAACTAGTGCAACCACTATGGAAATCATTATGGAGATTCCTCAAAAAACTGAAAAAAACCCTGAAAAATTGGTCTTCAGTTTTTCCTGGTAATCTAGGTATTTTCCCAAAAGAGTTAAAGACAGCATACTATTGTGATCCATACACACCCATGCTTATAGCCACACAGTTTATAATAGCTAAATGCTGGAAACAGCCTACATACCCATCAACAGGTGAATAGATAAAGAGAATGTGGTATTTACACCAATGGAGTACTACTCTGCCATAAAAAGGACAAACTTGAGGCATTCATAGGTAATAGATGCATCTTGTCACCACAGTATTAAGTGAAATATATCAGATATACAAATTTAATTAAGAGTTGTATGGCTTCTCTTATTGGAGAAACCTAAATTATGAATGAAGAGCAAAATAAAGGAGATATAATAGGAAGTGGGGAAATCTTTTTGAAATGAAAAGGGGAACAAGAGATGGAAGGATCAGAGAGGGTTGGGAGGAGCAGGAGACAAAAGGATTGAGAAGTGCGTACATGCACCACCTCCCCGTGACAAATGTAATCATTATGTACTGCAAACATGTACTAGTAAAAAATAAACAAACATAAAGAGTACACAGGATCTCACAGCCATCCAAACTAAGGTATCCAGGGTCTGATCACTGTATCTCCCACGCTGTCCGCAGATAACCCAGTTCCTAGCATCTTTCTGATCTTCCTCCTCTTGTGCTCAGAGGACCCTCTGTGTTCACCTCACTAGCATGCAATTCTCTTTCTAATTACTGCTTGGTTTCTGCTGCCCAGATCAGTGGTATCAAAGCCCACCAGGTTCATAGTTCAAATGTTCATTTTAAGAAACGAGCAAGCAATAAACATTTTCAACTATGTATTTCAGTATATTTTAAAAGAGGAACTCAGTGAAAGGGGTGAACCTAAAGGGTCAAAGAAAAAGTGAGCACTGTCAATGAAAGGCAAAGAGGAAGAAACAAGGTCATACAGCAGTAGGACAAGTTCCATGCAAGGACAGATTTGTAAATTTTGTTGACTGCCAATTTCCATAGCCCGGAATAATTCCTGGCACACAGTAATTATCTTATCAAATGTCTGATGAATCAATTAAGGAACAGGCACAGACATGCAAGAAACAGCTTCAAAAACATTTTGTGGTATTTTAGCGTGCCATGATTTAAACCCAGTAAATGGCTTTGCAACTCTGAGTATTGACTTAAGTTACCATCTGTGTTATCTGTGCTGAGCACCTCTAATTTTAGATACTAAAATACTGTAATTTTAATTATTCAAGTATAGATTTCTCTTTTGGGCCTTCTCTTTCTCTCTCAGAATTTCTCTCTCAGTTTCTTTCAGATTTTCTCCAATCTTGTTCATTTCTCAGTTCGACTCCATGTCGTGCTGTTATTCTTCATGGATTGCATTTGTTTCCATCTTCGGATGCGAATTCTTTTCAGACAACCTGTGAAAACCTTCATCTATTCTTATCTCTCCCAGCATTTGGGAATTACTCTTAGAAATACATAATTTTTAAAATACAGTGCATCTTTAAATGTCATGAATTCTTCATATTGACCTGCTTACCTGAGAATATGGAATCAGTGCTTCAAACTGTTGATGAAGCTCCAGAAGCTGAATTAACTCTGCATTTTTTTTGGCCATTTCTTTAATTAAATCAATATACTTTTCAGGATTTTCTGCAAATGAATATGCAGCCTCTCTGGTATTGAAAGTATAATACTTCTCTTTATATTTCAAAATTCCAATTGTTGGATTTCCTGAAAATCAAGGAAAATAACTGAATTAAGCATAAAATATTAAGTGACTCTACGTTTACAACATACCCATAAAAACATTTCCTATGTGCTGCATTTTAAACTTATCCATTATGTTTTTATAAATTATGTATTTTATTAAATGATATTTTACATGAAACTATTGTTAATTTTTTTTGTACCAGGAATTGAACTCAGGACCTTGGGCTTGCCAGACAGGACTTCCCAACCCTAAATTTCTTTATTTTAAAGCATGGTTTTAAAATATATTTTATATAAAATACTTCCCACTATTTAGATGAAAGATATTTAAAAATCCTGTGAAATATCACTTAGATATTTGGCAGACTTTTAAAAATCTACTTAAGACAAAATAACTATTAAAGGATTGTTTTTACCAAGCACTGGAACAAAGCTAAAATAATCTATAAAGGATTGCTTTTAAAATAACTGTGAGAATTATCAACTATCAGACATCTTTTCTAAAAGCAAATTTATATGTCATAAAATATTTCCCACTATAAAAGCATTTGACATTGACTGTAGATTATAAAATCTCCACAGTTTATGGAAATTATGTTGGCATCAGTAATCCTATGTTATTCGTTTACTATTTCATTTGTTCAACAAATATTTATTAAAGGAGTTCTCTGCATCCAGTAGATTGTCTTAGTTACTTTTCTCTCGTTGCTGAGACAAAATACCTGACAACCAGAATTAAAAGAAGGAAAGCTTTATTTAGCTCATAATCTGTGGAGGTTTCAATCTATGCTCGGCTGGCTCCAAGGCAGGGTGGCACATGGCAGAGGGCAACAGTTCATGGTGGCAGAAAACAGCAAAAGCAAAAAGGAGGAGTGGTGGCAAGCAGCCTCTTTCCCTCCCTTACACTGTATGCAAACTACCCGCCCCAGGGCGAGTGTAGCACTCACACCCATAATTTCAACACTGGACCGTGAATCAATCATAAACTCTAGGGGCTGGGGATATAGCTCAGTGGAATAAGCGCTTGCCTAGCAAGCGCAGGGTCCTGAGTTCGATCCCCAGTACCGCAAAAAAAAAAAAAAAAAAAAAAATCATAAACTCTAGAAGCTGCCGCATGACTGCATTAGGGTTAGGGGGACACCCAGACACAAACCATAACATACATATAAGAAAACAAGAAAACAAAGTCCCTGTTCTTAACAAATCACAAATGTATCAGAGGCCAAAGAGTAACCAGTGCTGCAGGTGGGAGGGAGGGAGGGAGGGAGGGGAGAAAAGAGAGAAAAGCCAGGGAAACGCGTAGTAAGCGAAGAGGTAAGAGTGATAGAAACTGGATGATTACGAAAGACTGAGAAGACAAAGCAAGCCCTGTAGCTAAGGAGGTGAGTGGAGAAAACTGCAAGTTCACAGGCTCAGAAATGAAAGTAGGCTCGGAATGGTCCAGAACAGCGCGGCCAGCGCTGCCGGAGCAGGGCAGCCCAGGAGCAGAGTGCGAGGCAGGAGGTCAGTGAGGCCGTCTGAAAAGGAGGCTGAGGGCCAGGCAGAGAGGCAGCGCGGGGCTTAAGCCTTGTGTTGTTCGTCCCGAAATGGGAGGAGGGGCGATGAAGGGCTCTGCTGCCCGGAAACAATGCAGTAAGCAGAAATAATGCAGTGGACAGAATGAAGGTGGTCGGGCCTCACTTATTCAGGGAGTAGCCCCAAACCCACAGTCCAGCGAGTTCGTCTACTTTCCTATGTCTCCCTTTGTCTGAGAACCACAGATGGTAGAAACCGGAAGTGACCATACAGGCCTCCTGCCTGGTCCTTGTGATTGTTCTAAGGGTGAACTGAGGTCCACAGAGGGCAGGAGATGTGCTGAAGGTCACCTTGTCCATCAGTGGTGCAAACTGGGACTAGAAACCAGGCTTTCCTGAATCCAAGCCCATGCCCTTCCCAACTGCATCAGGTTACCTCTGCCGTCTCCACGAGCAGGCCTTACTGTGTTTTGTGTCCAAAGAAAGAACAGAAAAGCAGGGAGAGAGGAAGGAAGGAAGGCAAAGAAACTACATGCATTGCACTGCTTCTTACTTGCGCATGGACTCTCTATTTTCTCTCCAGAGTCAGTGACTATTATGATTTGGATCAAAAATGACTTCCAGTGGGCTCACATACCAGAGGTGGGGCTTCTGGACGGTGGCTGAATTTGGGGTGCTGAACAGGTTATCAGCAGGTCCGGCCGAGGAGCAAGCAACACAATCTGAAAGCGTGTATTTCGTCCCCGGCTCTTTCCCTCCTCTGCCTTGCCTTCCTGCCATGAGGTTTCTCCCTTGGAGCCAGCCAACTGCGGACTGTCACCTCTAAAACCATGAGCCAAAGTAAACCTTACCTCTTGTAAGCTGTTTCTATCAGCTATCTTGTCACAAGAACAAGAAGATAACTAACACATAAGAGCTTCAGAATTCTATTGTCTCAGTTCCCCATTGTAAATCTTTTGTTGCTCTCACTATAAAAAAGGTAATACCATAAAAAATAAGCCAACTTGTGTGCCATTACAGCCGGTATGTACACAATTCCAATAATTCTTTTTAATGAGAAGAGCAACTGCCAACTATGAAACATCAGTAATAAAGAAAAGAAATAAGAAAATGAAGGAGGGAGTTAATGGTACAAACAAGAGACAACTTTTGCAAACTGTTTTCATTCTGGCCCTAGCATGCTTCTTCTTATTTCCAATTTACATGACATTTTCTGGATAATAATTTATCACTTGAATATCTGATTTACTCTTTGTTTTGGTGACACTCCAATTATCTACACATCATAGAGAAAATTTATTGGATAGAAAAATATTTATTGGTCATTTTCTTAGAAGATACTAACTTAGAAATCTTGATCTATGTATTTATAAAATGACAAAAAGTTTTTTCTTTTAAATAGAAAATAACTACCAAAACAACAACAATGAAGACAAAAACAAAAACAACAAAGACGATACATGACGTCAGAGCAAACATGGCAGTGAACACTGCTCGCTACGCCACATACTGTTATCTTCAGTGAAACTGACCAGTCCATCAGATGTAAGAATGTAAGGTGATCAAACAATCAAAGACAGTAACAGGTAATAAAAAAAACACTGCAAACAATACAGAACTTCACCATACAAGATGGTAGCAGTTCAACAATGGTTCTTTTTTTTTTTTTTTTTGCGGTACTGGGGATCGAACTCAGGACCCTGCGCTTGCTAGGCAAGCCCTTATTCCACTGAGCTATATCCCCAGCCCCCAACAATGGTTCTTATGTTGCATATTGTTGTCTTCAAATCAGTCATTCTGATCACCAGATACAAGCATGGAAAATTGGTCAAGAAAAAAAAATTTAAGCATGAACTGTTCCTTTCAGGAAACCACAGACACCAGCACTACACCTATCCCAGCTGTCCTTGTATGTACATATAAATGGATAAAAGATATTTTTAAGCAAGCATATTGGTCAAGTAATTACTGCTTTATTTAGTAATTACATAGGAACATGATATATTTTTATCAATATTATCACAGTCTCGAATACTTTAAGCACTGAACCATCCCCTTTCTGTAATACTATGGCGCGCGCACACACACACACATACATTAATATAGGTGAACGTATCTAATATGAAAAATTCAAAATCTGAAATGTGAAATGTTCCAAAATCTGAAACTTTTTGAGCCTGATGTGTTACCCCAAATAGGAACCTCCACATCTAACTTCATGTGACAGTTCACACAAGTCAAAACACAGGCATACTAAAAATATTGTCTAAAATCACCCCAGCTATATGTATGATATTCAGGAAACATGAATTAATTCTGTTCTTAGATTTGGTCTCATTCCCAAGATATCTCATTATGTATGCAAATATCCCAAAATTTTACAAAATTCAAAATGTGAAACACTTCTGGTCCCCAACAAAAATGATATATGACGTCAAAACAAACTGATGGGTAACAATGTAACCCACTGTTACACAATGTAACAATGCTTGCTACACTGCGTACTGTATTGTCATGTATGGTCTTCAGACTCAGGACCTTAACCTGTATGCATATTTCATTACTTATTGTTTGCCATCTACTTTTCACGTCAAGCTCTAGGTTATCCTGTGAGCACCTCCAGGACAAAGACATGTCTGGACCACCTCTGGAGCTCCTTTCCTGGTTCAGGACCTGATTCCATGAAGTTTCAAAAAGTGAGCAAGTGAGTGAAAATGGCACTCCATACAGAGGAAAAACTCGGGAGAGTGGGAACAATAATGTTTCAAATAATATACCTGGAAGGAGAAGACCATCAGCTGCAGCCAGTGTGTAACCACAAAATCCCCGATACTGAATTAACAATTTATCAAAATTTGCGGTTGTTTCTGGGAAAAGCCACTCAAGCTTTTTGAAATCCGACACATGGACTCTCTGTTCTAAAATGAAAGAGAATGGGACAAGCTTTCATCCACTGAGATTAACTTTCTTAAATAAATCAGCAGTAGTTCATTAGAAACATTCACTTTTTAGTGCTTTGTACTTTTTGTGAAAAAGACTTGATACAAAAGCAGAACTAGGAGAAGGGCTGTTCATGCGAAGACGTACAAACAACCTCGTGACTGTCCCAGGTAAACATGATTTGCTGGAGCAAACCTGGAGGTAGGTCATTGCTCCAGGATAAAGAACACAGAAGAGTGGCCACTTCAGAACCTGTTTTTCTCCAGAGAGAAAGACTGACTGAGGCAATTCTGGAAGATGAAGTGTTGGTTCCTACTGCAGAGGAAATAATCAATGGGGACGCGTAGGACACTGGCCACGGTGTGACCATAGCACACATGGACCGCTTTCTTTCAATACAATGGAGCTCTTCATAATATTCTAGATGATAAAACACTTGGAAGCGGATATACTAAGATATTGTGTCTCAAAACAGTAGAAAATGATCTAAGCAGGAAGAGTCAAGGAAATGTCTCTTACTAACTTGATATTAAAAACAAGGTATACAATTTCTGTTCCTTATACTTCGGAAGGTTCTTCCTCAGGTCAATTGGTTTCCTTCCAATGGTAAGCAAGTTGAATGAATTTGTATACAAATAACGCATTTATAAAATGTGTTCCCTGAGAGTTTCAGCTTTTGCAATCTCTCTTATACATCTGTACCTGGCTCTAAATCCAAACAGCAGACACTCCAAATGATTTTGTGACTACAATTAACAATAAATGCATAACTTGGAGGAAAGAAATCTGTTTTTTCTTCCTGATGTGCCCAAGGCCTCCGGCAATGATCAGATACTGGAAGTTAAATTAAATTCTTTCAGAAGAATACTGGCCCTCCCAATTCACAGCAGAATAACTTAATGCATGCTGTTCTAGTAAATGAGGGGTTCACACATGGGGAGAAATGGCACATCTAAATCTGGGAAGTTGCAAGTAAACCATCTTGCCAATAGAGTTCGGGTTCATAACTACTGTTGAACTTAATTTAACTTTTCAATTTCATTTCATATTGCCTGCATGTGCTATTTTAATAAACTGAAATGAGCAGTAAAAACTTCATAAAAGAATGTTTTTGGGTCTCTGATTTAGTTTTTAATTTTTATAATTTCTAGTAATTTACAAAAGAGAATCACTGCTACAGTTTTATCAAATACAATTTGAAAACAAATTAATGAATCATATAATTTTATTTTCTGAGAAAAAAAGCCTTACTTCTAGGTAATAACTCAAGGTTTATAGTCTATTTTGGAATTTCTCATGAATTTTAAATTGTCTTTAAAATAGAAGAAACCAAAAGGTAAAAAGCTTACTGATATGGACACCACTTCTTTAAAAATAAAAAAGTAATGCATCTCTTGAAGGGCATAAAATAGCTTAATAAATTTGGCAATGATAAAACTAATTGGTTTATGAATTCTAAAATTGAAACTGAGGTAGACATTTAACAAGTAACATTGTAAAGAAATAGAGATCTATTTTGAACAAATACGGCACGGATTAATCTCCTTTTCTACTACATATCAATAATCAAATCACTGGTCCTACAGTAGAAGCACATACACACAGAAAATCGGTGTTAACCAAAACATGGAGAATGATATTAGGAATGGCTACTGTTAGATAGTAAGATTCTTAGCTTACACATTTTTTGTTTTCCAAATTTTCTGCAGTGAACACTGATACTTTATAATCAAGAAAGATGTTTAATACTTTATCAGAAAGATATAATGTGAACATGTTAAACAAAAGTGATGTTTCTAGAGGTAATTTTTAAGAAGAGGAAATAATAAATCATTTCCATTACCCATGTGCTCTTTTATCCTATTCATGTCTGTTTTCACAGTCACATCATGAAGAAGAACTTGCATTACTTTCTCCGGAAAGAGAACATCATGCACACCCAGAAACGGCTCCAGGTGAGCGGTCAAATTACTCAGGATGCTAATCAGCACAGTCTCATCCTGAAAGCTGGTCCACAGGTTGGCCAGGGCCATGAAGATGGGCTGGAGGAGAAATAAAAATATTCAAAATGCAACTGTGTGATAAAATTATAAACTGCTGCACTCTTCAAAATAAATACAATTGTAGCCAGGTGTGGTGGTGCATACCTGTACTTCCAGCACTGGGGAGGCTGAAGCAGGAGGATTACCATGAGTTCAAGGCTAGCCTGGGCTATATAGTGAGACTGTGTCTCAAAAAACCAAAAATGAATAAATATGTACATACATACATAAATACAACTGACAAATATAATTGTCATATGTAAAGAAATTAATTTCTTCTTAAGTCAAAAGTCTTGTGAAATTAGACAATTTGACCCATAAATTATATGAGAAAATAAATTTGTATTTTATTTCAAGGCTTTTTATTTTACTCAAATTATAATTTACTCAAAAAAAAAGCCAAACACATTTGATCACCTAAGAAAGACTGATTGATAAACACTTCACCTGAAAAGACCAAGGTACAAAAACGAGGCTAAATAGGAATCATCGTAGTAGATTTATCTGGACCAATACTGTTTCATGAGAACCTAGGAAGTACAGAGATACATCTTAGGGCATGTCTTGTGAGTCGCAAGTTAAAGATTTTAGATGATATTTTTATTCACAATAAAAGTCACTGACTTACAGAGCAAAGGAAAAGTCAACGGTTTCCCGCTTTTTAAAGCCAAACACTGAGAATTAAATCATCAGTGTCTCAAATATGCTACATAATACTGCTTGGATGTTGTATGTCTACTAGCTCAGGTAGGAGCTGCCAAGTTCATCCACAGAATGGTGCAGATAATCAAAGAGTCAGTAAACAAAATGAGTTTTTTATTATTTGCACTTTAAGAAAAGTTACAAATCACATCACCTCTGTGCTAGAGGAAATTTCTGTTTTTATCAGATTTTATTGGTACATTGGAGATAAACATAACGATCACATTCCTCAGGGACAATTTGTACCTGTACATGATGTAACTTCTGCTTTTTCCCATTCCCCCCTCCTCTCCTCATTTACTAGAGAGTATTTCTGACTAGCAACTGTGAATGCGTTTTCAGCCCTGTGCTATGGATTATTCCTTTCGCCACAGCCAATAAAGACATTATGGTTCTCATAGTCCAGGCCTGTATTTCCTTGAGTTCTAATTGCTAACGAAAGAGAATATGTTCATTCAAAATAAAGCAGATTATCACTACAAAATAGCCACAAAGGACAAGATCAACTTACACAAAAGTACTGTTATCTATTTAGTAATTGAATATAACTATAGAGACTTCTAATCCACTTTTATAGGACTCCCAAGGAAATTCGCCTCCAGGAGGTCAAAGCGGATGAGAAATACTCACAAACACTTGTGACGTTGGGACAGCTGTCTTCGACTTTATAGTCATTTTTAATTGTTCCAGTTGGGCTGCTAACTGCTTTGCCATCATCTCCACTTCTTCAGCACAGGTAATTACATCTGACTGTGAAGAAAGCATAATTTGTGCTAATTTTAAAAATAATTTTACTACACAAGTTAGGTGTGCTTTAAGCCCTGCTGCTCCCCACCTTCCTCTGACATCAACTCAGGGACAGGATGCACTCAGTCCTTCCTGGCATTTGCAATGCCTAGCACAGTACTAGCATGTGGACGGGGCTCCAGGAATATTTGTGGAATCTGTGAATCTTTTGCAGTATAATGGATATAACTGTTCTCAGATGGATATAGGGATTCTTTTAAATCTAACTGCATTCCTGAGAAGTGAATCCCCAGGCGTTCTCACTTTGTACTGTTGTATGGCTGCTATTTCCCCACTCCTCAGTGGTAAAATTAATGAAGTATTCCTCTGAAAACTACGTTGTGTCCCTCTGAAACTTGTTTTGTCCCTCTGAAAACTATTTTGATACTAAGATTTAATAAATTATGGAAAAATGTTAAAAATCACAGTATGAAAAGTAAAGCCAATGTGGTACTGCAGGCCAATAACCACAGCACTCTGGGAGGCTGAGGCAGGAGGATTGGAAGTTTAAGCCGGCTTGGACAATGTGAAATGACTGTCTTGAGAAAAAAGGGGCTGAGGGCTGAGGGATGTAGTAAGCAAAGGGAGAGAGTAGAAAAGAGGAGGAAGAAATAAAGGAAGGAAGGAGGGAGGAAAAGAAGTTGCAAGGAAAGGCAAAGAGAGAGACAAAAAAGGAAAGAAAGAGAAAAGCAATCTATTTCTGATACAACAATCAGAAAATAAATTGCTACATTTGAAATAATTATAAATATTTGTTACTGTGTGCTAAGCACTTTATAAAATATTTATAACCACAGATTTTTTAAAAACCCAGTAAATTGCCTAAGTTTATCAGCTAACAGGGGTAGAATCTCAGTTCTACGCCCAAAGCATCTGGGGGCAGAGCTCCGCCTTTACGCCAGCAGAGCGCACTGCCTAAACGAGGAGCAGAAACACAGTAGCGTGGCTTTGTCAGTACAGTGCAAAACATCACATTTATATGAGAAGAAAAAAATGCACTTGAATTCTCAGGGGTCTGTAACTTAATTATATTCTTTACTAGACAATACATGTATGTGCACATGTATGGGGGGAAGTACCACAGAGGAACCTAGGGCCTCAAGCATGCTAAACACGTGCTACATCTTCATCCCTCTGCATTTTTTAATTTCTTTTATACTTTGGTTCGTGCTAAGTTGCCCAGGCTGGCCTTGAACTTGCAATGCTCTGCCTCAGCCTCCCAAGTACCAGCTGGGATTACAGGTACGCACCACCACATCTGACTACTAGATAATGACAAAAAAATTACAAAATTTTGAAATGACAAAAAAAGAATGAATTATGAATTATTCTAAAGTTAATGATTTTGTGGGAAATTTCAAGTATTACTGTAGCTCACCTAATGAAAAAATTTTATCCATAAATAAAACATGCACCTTGCTTGACTTTTACTAATACTGCTACTGAAGCACTTTCTTCTCTTGCTTCATTCTTCTGCACAGTAATGTTTATCCTGTCTCACGGAGTGCTCTTCTTTAAAGTCAATTTCATTGGCATGTTTTAGATATACATAATGATCACATGCATCATATGGAATTTGTACCTGTGCATATCTTGATTCCTTTTTCCTCCTTCCCTCCCCTCTCTTCCTCCTTTCCTTATTTACAAAAGCTTTGTTTCCATTTTCCTTTCTCTTTTCTTTTCCCTTCCTTCCTTCCTCCTCTCCTTCCTAGTTCCCTTTCCCATTTCAACCTTTACTTCCTACTTCACGATGTCTTCTACACGATTGCTTCTCTGCCTTGGAGCTGTCTTGAACGACGCTTGTTAGTTTTGCTTTAGGAGTGAAATTTTTCAATGCAGCCTTTCAAGACATTCTAGATTTGTGCAACATAGCAAAAAATAGATGTAATTCATCCTAGGTTCTACAAAGAAGTGATGTTGGACACATAATAATGTTTAAAGCTATAATGGAAGATACCCTAGAGCTCATGTTGCCCACTGTTTCCAGGGTGGCTTCACAGAGTACGGAGGCACATAGCACTTCTGGATTCTTTTCCTTCTACAACACTCAATTTACAAATTACCAAAAAGAACTTATATGCAAGGGTAGAGTTCTTTGGACTGTTTATCCTCTAGGAATAGTATCACTGAAAACGTTTTATCACAGCACAGTCAACGTTTAGGGAAAACGTGTGGTACCACCACGTTTCTTCAGCTCCTCTTGTTTTCCTGGTTTGGAAGATAAAGTTCCTTGTGTTTTTGTTGTTGGTAGTGGTGGTTTTTTTAGTTTTCTTGAGACAGGGTGTAGCTGTGTGGTCAAGTCTGGTCTTAAATTCAGTATGTAGCCCAGACTGGGCTCAAAGTAGCAGTGATCCTCCCGCCCTGCCTCCCACATGCTGGGACTGCAGATGTGTCCCATCGTGCCGGCTAGGTAACACTTTGATGTCACAGAGGTAGGAAAGGATTTTTTCTGAACAAAGTCCTGGTTACATAGGAAATAGTACCAAGAATCAATAAGTGGGATTATACCAAATTAGAAAGCTTCTGCACAGAAAAATAAACAACGAACAGAGTAAACAGACAACTACAGAAGTGGAGAAACAACCTCAGAATATGCTGGCTGTTTCTCAGTAGAGAAGTGGAATATAAAGAATTCATGAAAATGACACCTCCCAAAATAAAAGACCCAGTTAAAAAATGGGCAACTGAAATGAATAGACACATCTCAGAGTAAGAAGTCCAGATGGCCAATAAATACATAAAGAAATGCTCAACAGTTCAGGCCAAATAAAAACATCACCAAGATTCCACCTTACCCCAAAAAGAATGGCTATCATCAAGAGATCAAACAACAACACATGCTGGCAAGTCTATGGAAAAACAGGAACCCTTCTTCACTGCTGGTGGGAATATAAAATAGTAAAAACACTACAGAAATCAGTATGGAGATTCTTCAAAAAATTCCACTTGACCAAGCTGTTCTCTTAAAAGAGTTAAAGAGAGCATACTACAGTGATCCATGCTTGCCCGTGTTTATAGCAACACAACTCATAATAGCCAAGTGCTGGAAACAACCTATGTATCATCAACAGATGAGTGGACAAAGAAAATGTGGTGTTTACACCAGCAAAGTACTATTCTGCCATAAAAAGGACAAACTTGAGACCTTCACAGATAATGGATGCATCTTGTCACTATAATGTAAAATGAAATATATCAGACACACAAGGTTAAGTACTGTATGGTTTTGCTTACAGAGAGGAGAAACCAAAATGATACATAAAGAACAACGTAAAGGAGAGAGAATAGGGAGCAGAAAGATCTTTATCAAATGGAAAGGGAAATGAGAGATGGAGGGAGGGGGCTGGAGGGAAGGGAAGGAGGACAAGAGTTCAAAGAAAAAAAAATAAGCTAAATCTTAGAAGCAGCCTGTTTGTCCACCAACAGACTGGATAAAGAAAACAGTCTTTATGCAGACTGCAGTAGTACTCCGTTATACAGAAGGATAAGCTGAGTCACCTGTAGGAAAAGGGAGGCAGCTTGAGTCCATAGGTACCTAGGACTCCACAGTGCAATAAAACAGACACGCCAATTTAAATACTGTGTGGTATCTCTTCCACGAGGAATCAAAGTATAAACACAGAGCAAAGTAAGAGCCAGATAACAGGAAGTAGAGAGATAGACCTTTCTCAAATAGGGAGGGGATCAAGAGAGAGGGGAGGAAAGGAGTAGGAGGACATGAGGAAAAGAATTAAGATGTGTAATGTACACAAGCCAAGGCCCCACAAGGGATGTAATCATTATGTACCACAAATGTGCTCATAAAAAATAAAAATGAAGAAACCCAAAATTTATAAATCCCAGCCGGGTGTGGTGGCACACGCTTGTAATCCCGACACTCAGGAGGCTGAGGCAGGAGGATGGTTGCAAGTTTGAGACCAGCACGGGCTACAAAGTGAGCTCAAGGCCAGCCTGAACTGCACAGTAAGACCCTGTCTCAAAAAGATAAAATTTATAAGTCCCCTGTACTTCCTTCTATGAACAATCTTCAACAAGTATAGTCCAAGCCTTAGAGCAGAGAGTAGGGCTAGCATAGGAAAGCAGGAACTGCTAATCAACAGGCATGGCGGGTCAGTTATGGATGACGAATAAGCTGAGACCTACAGTTAACACTAGTGCTTGTACTTAATACTACTGTATTACATTTTTAAAATGTGTTAGGATGATGGATCTCATGTAAAATGCACAATAAAATAAAACAAGATAAAATAAGTATACATTACTTATTTCTTACTCATCAAGAAAAAAATCAGTATGCATTTTGCTTCATCTGTGAACAGATCTTGCAAGCACGGGGTTGGGAGCTTTGGCTTTACAAAAATCTTGACTTACAGGTTTTAGGAAGGATTTTGTCAAGCAAAACTTTTCCTCCTACAGTAACCACCAGTAACTACCAGCAGTTTCTTCTCCTTGTTAACGTTCTTGCACTTAAATAGCCCCAGAGGATGGAATTTTGCTCTCTTCTCGAAGATAATCAATAATTGTGATTGTACCTCCCCTTCCCAGAATATATGACTTTGTTCACTGATGCAGATAAAGGCCCAATTAGAACAAAAAACTATAACTCACTACGCAAGCTACACTGGAGTTTTCCAATGTTTATATCACCTGAATGTAGCCAAGAAAGAATCTTTGGAGTCAAAATCATACTTTGTTTTATTACTATCTCTTCAAATAATGTGAATATTATTGATAGATTTCAAGGCAAGAAATCTCAACTAAATATAAACTAATATATTTAACAGCCCAGAGCTCATACTGATGAAACCAATGTCCATGCTGTGCTCATCAGCCTTAACTGTGGCTAAGCCAGATTCCCAGGAAAGGGTTGGGTGCTGAAAAAACCAAAACAGAAATAAAGCTTCGGAAGAAAAGAATGAGAAAGTGCAGAAAACTCATCCTGGCTCTAAGAAAAGTCAGTATGAAGCAGCCATTTTGTTGTTGTTGTTGTTGTTGCTGTTGTTGATGTTTGCCTGTTTTGTTTTTTGTCTTTGGATTTTTGGTTTTTGTGTTTTTTCTGTTGTTGAGAGGATTAATTGTCTGACTAAATTTGCATGTCTGTATATGGGTTTATATATTTACACTTCGAAGATATCAATGGATAAAGCAATGACCACTGTTGAGACCATAGCACCTTGTCTATAGATTAGTTGTGATTGTACTATTTTTTATGCTAATTGGTGTCTGTTTGTCAATATGTTTTTGTACTTTTATTTTTTTAAAATTAAAAAAAAAAAAAAGAAAGCTTATCAGCAACACGAGCAGCAAGGAGCTCGGAAATGAGATTCTTTGCAGGAAAACAGGATCGCTTCAGCTTGTTCCCTACCACGCAGGAATGAGCGCTGTTCTGCTAAGGCACCGACAGCGACGACGGCGATCACAAATGCATCAGCATTTTTAAAACAAAACATTTAGTACACATTTGCCATAGTGCCCACGTGCCTCAGGGGATTTGTACCTGCGCGTAATATGTCTTAATTCTTTTTTTCCCATTTCCTTTCTCTCTCTCTAACCCTGCTTCCCCTCTCCATTTGCACAAGCTTTGCTTCCTGTTTTCCTCCATTCTTTTGTTCTTTTAATCCCTCTTTCCTTCCTCCCTTCCCCCTTTGCCCTCACTTGGTCCTTTCCCGTTTGAACACGTTCTTCCTGCTTCCCAGTGTCTATCGCTCCTCGCTTGCCCTTCGGGTTTCCCATACAAGTGAAATAACGCAGTAGTTAAACTGTGAGTCTTCTTTGTTTCACTTGCAGTTACGGTCTCCAGGTGCATCCGTTCACTCAGAGCTGTCTACCCTTCCTGATGGCAGAGAAGTAAGCCATTGTACACAAATACCACATTTCCTTCCTCCATTTGCTGATGAGCATATGCACTGTTTCTAAGATTTAGCTAGTACAGATTGCGCTTTCATAAACATGGGCATGCATGTGTCATTGTGTATTGATGTTTTTAATTATTTCAGAAAGTTGACTAGAAAGGGAATGGCTGGGTCAAACGCAACCTCTTAGTTTTTTTTAGGAAGCTCCATAGTGATTTCCATATTGGCTGTACAATATTGCACTTTAACACATTGATTATAAAACCCCCTTGGTATCTGACTGGCTATATAAGACTGAAGTCAATGTTAAGGGAACATCTACCCATCACAGTGATTTATAATAATCAGACAGTAGGACAGTTACAAGGACTAGTCCTAGCTTGTTGCCATGATGTCCTGTGATCTGGATGTTTATCTCCTTATGCTACATAGCCAGGTAAGGAGACAGTGTAGGCCAAATATATCCAAAAGTAGCACTAAGTCATTAAGATACAAGTTAAGCAAAGGAGGGGTACAGAAAACATTCCATTCTATCCCTCAAAACATTAGCATTCACTTGTATAAAAGACAGTTCCTCTGATCCTGAGTCTCAGTTACTGGAAATATTGTGTAAAGACAAACAGTGACTAGTGGTATATATTGCTGTCGTGTGGTTGTGACATCAGGGATATATATATATATAGATAGATAGATAGATATAATTTATATATAATTTACAGCTCCTGAGCTCCTGGTTCCTAACTCCCTCCCCATGGTAAGCCATAGAAAGGAGAATTTCTCTCCCCCAGGCAGGTCATAGAAACTCTGATATTTCCTTGTCTGTCTTAGAGCTGCCCACAAAGAAATTCTCTGAACTAACCTTGCCTAACAGTAGGTCCTCAGACTCTGATTCAAGGGTGTATGTGTGGAGGAGGGAAGAACCCTGCACGGAGAGGCGAAGAAGGACCTAAACATGCAAGGCTTCCCAGTCCCCCTACCCAGGCAGCTAGCCATCGTGCCAACACAATGAAGTCTCAATACAATTCCAGAAGGCCGTAGTTTGGAGAGCTTCCAGGCACACGGAGGCTCCTGGAAGGTGGCCCACTGGAGTGCAGGAAGGTGGCAGGCCCACACCTTTGCTCCCATCCCTTCCCCTAGACATCTCCACAGTATCCGCTGTCATATTCTTTATGATAAACTGGTAAAATGAAATGACTATTTCCCAGGGTTCTGTGAGTCCCTGGAGCAAATTAATTAAACTCAAGGAAGAGGCTGTGAGAACCCCAGTTTATAGCTGGCCAGTCAGAAGGATGGGGAAGGCCAGCCGGGCTTGGATGGCTGGCACCTAACGAGCGGGAGTCGGGGCACAGTCCTGAGACTGAGCTCTCAATATGTGGGACTGATGCTGTGTCCAGGTAGATAGAGTCAGAACTGAGCTGGATTAGAGGACAACCAGCTGAGGTCTTAGCAAAATTGCTTTTTTGCGGTGGGGAGAAATTCCCAGACCCTCTGAAGTCACAGAAGTCTTCCATGTCATCTGTGATACGAGAACAGGCACTCTGTTTTCCTGATCACACACAGCAATAAACTGTTCGCTGCAAGCCTGAGGTGTCATGGGGGATATTGCTTAGTGAAATGGGTCCTCCAGTCCCTTCACTGAGTTTTCCGCTTTATATTTTCAGGATTCTGAGTAAGCTTCTATCTCAAAGAAAGAACACTGCTGCCTTTAAAAAGGTTATAGCCATCATTTTATCATATTTTCAACTCTTCACAGTTCAAGGAGATAGGCAAAACAGAACACTTAGGAGTGTGTGCATCTGTAAAGAACTTACATGCTGAAAGTTGATTTCTAGGTTGTGTACTGGAATGGCAGTTTTAGACCAAGTCATATATGTAGCCTGGGGGGTACTATTTGGCTTGTTTATGAGATCTAAGGATGTCAGCTATAAAAATTGTTCCTGTCAGTTTTTACAATAAAAACAAATGGTTACATAAAAATTATTTGAGAGTCAACTACGTGCCAAACCATAGACACTTGCTCCAAATTAAAACACCACAATATCACTTTCATACACATACATAGCATTATCTAACTACAGTGTGTTGTAACTATCAGGTACTAAAGAAAATCAACAAATAAAAAATCAATTTCTAGCAATATAACTGCATTAAAGTCAAAATCCAACTTTCTTGTTTCTATTTAATTCCTGGCCCTCCTGATATGATATACATTGAGCACTTAGTGAGGCTGCCTCCTTAACCTGGTTGTGAAGAGACTGCATTGCACAAAAAAGTCCAGATCTTATGAAATTAACTCACCAAGATGATCTGGAGGAAGATCTCATATTGTCGCATATTATACAGTGCTTCTTTTATAATATACTGCTGAAGTTCTTGACCCATGAGTGGGTTCTTCGCTACTTTCTCAAGGATGGCTGTGTAACGATAGACCTGCTCCTGGGCGTTCTGAAGTTGGGAGTCAATGTACTGAGTGGTGGCTGGGACTGCTTCACGGAGAATAGCTGGCACTGTTCGTGAGGGCATAAGAAGACCGACATGAGGGAGTCGGAGAAGAGTTGAGAAACGAGCCCAAGAAGGATTCGTATTTTAACATTATTCTGAGTTAGGTTTTTTCCCAATCGACTTACTAATGGTCCCACATCATGCAGAAAAGACTGGAAGAAGAACCTCTTTAAGGAAAAGATGTTGTCAGAATGATAACCAAAAGTTAAAGCATATTAGCTTTTGTCACCAAAATATAGAAGAGTTTAAAGAATAAGTAGACTTTGGTATTATATGATGGACCATTCACCTCTAAAATGGCCACTAATACCCCTTTCTAGCATCTTTTCTATTTGTACAAACAGATTGAAGAAGCATACTTCATAAGAAACCAACAGAAGGGTTTAGAAAGGAAGAAACTGTCTGAAGAATGGGATCCTGACCTTTAAAACAGCGTTTCAAATGGAAAAAATTTAGGACTGTGGATGGAGCTCTGCAGTAGAGCGCTTGCCCGGCATGCCCAAAGCCCTGAGCTCCGACCTACTACAAGAAAGAAATTATCCTACTATTAATACTGATCCAGTATCTAATGATCAGCAATCTGGTAAAAGACATCAGCACCTTCTCAATGGGCCTACAGGAATGCCAAACTCATAGTCATAACGAGTTAATTCTGCTGGCCAGGCCTTAAGTAAGTATTTAGTAAACACATTCAAACTTAAAAAAAAGTGTTATTTCTGTAACAACATACTAGATGCTCTTGAATTTACAGATATGCAAATATCTCCTCTTGGACTTTTTCATTCCATTAACAGTACAAGTAACTGTTTTCTTACCAGGGTATTTTGTATTTTTAGGTCACGTACTTTTATTTTCTTTGGGTGACTTGGAATGAACACAAACCCTTACTGAACTGGAGAGCCTAGCCTCTGTGCAGGGCCTCATATCCTTTCAACTGATCCACAGTCCTGCACTAGCTTCGTGGTGCACAAAACTTAGCCTTAGCTCAGCAAAAGTAAGAATTACAACATATTATGAACAGTAGTCATTTTTAAGCAATAGTCAAAATTGCAAATCTTCAAACCTCAGAATGCCGGTGGTGTGCTATGTATTATTTTCCTCACTGTGCAGCTTAAATTTTAAACACACATGACTTTTAGAATTAACCTAATAATATCCTTACAATCATCAATGCCTTCGCCGCCTTTTCCACACTCTCTGTTAAATAAGCGAATTCCAGTAACAATCAGGGTGAGCTCTTTCAGCTGGCGCTCCTTGTCCTTTTTGGAAAGAGTTAGAAATGTCCCAAGCTCAGCCTGAGGAAAAACACTCTGTAAGGCAGCTGAAATAAACAAGAGAAAAGGAAAACAAAATTATAGAATAAATATCAGAACTTCAATTACAAGTTTCTTTCAGCAAGAAGGGAAAGAACTTGTCTTTCCAGTGATTCTTTAAATTTCTGGTACCTGATAACAGAAAACATAGCAAAGTGTATCATATATCAAAGATGGACTACTAAATATGTCACTGCCTCATGTACATTTGTAATAATTACACCTCCAGCAGTAAATTTTCTGGTAATGATCATTAAAACACACTTCCTAACTAAGGCTCTCAGTAAAAAATCCTATGCTTAAAATAATTATGGAAGAAAGCACAGGAAGCTGGACCTCTTGCCGACTCTCCACTTTGGGAAAGTAGAGAAATATTTCCTGAGGGTAAGACAGTTCCCTTCACTGTCACCTGGAGTGACAGATTCAACTCCTACCGACATGAAAGGTCCCTTTCCAGATGTCTCAGTACCTTCAACATTATTACCAGCGCTTCTCTGATGAGGCGTAATACGTCCCAGGACCTGCACAGCTCTAAGAAAATGAACAGGTTTTCATTTTGTGGAGATTCTACTTGAGGTTTAGAATTGGATGCATGGTTTAAAACAAGTCTGGGTAAGTTCTAACTCATCTGTGCTGTTGTTTTTCTCAGATAAAAAGGGAACTTCAAGTTTAGCATATTTTATAGAATATAATGATCATATATCTTCACTTGTGGGATGGCAATCATTTCTATTTTGTACCTGTGGCCTCTCTGACGATCTTGATGTCTGTGGGAGACCCAAGCCCCGAGCGCAGTAACACATAGCTGACAATCTTCCGGTAGAGGCTCTCCAGCTCTTCTCTGGCACTTGCTCTGCTGTCTGTGATTTCCCTGCTAACAGAGCTTAATCTGGACTCTAGGACTCGGTGATGCTCTTCAAGAAAGTCCTCTGAAAGTGGCAAAATAACAGCATTCCATATAGTTGATATTTAGAATTCTCAATAAGGGCCAGAGAAAAATGCCTGGCAATTCTACTGCATGGAAAGAAGTGCTTTCTTAGGATGTAATAACTAAGAAATCAGTGGCCATCACATAACTTCAAAACAGAGATCCAGCGAGGAACGTTTACTACAGAGATTTAAATGGAATACTTTACTAAAACACTTAAGACTTGAAACAGACAAGCTAAACAGTAAATATCAGAAAAGACTAAACTTCCCAATTAAATGGAAGGTAGAGAAGACTATTTCCACACCCCCCCACTACATATAGTATATAATCATATGTGCTGACATATGCTATAAATATATGGTCATATATATTTATTATATTTATGTAGTATATATATTCTTTGTCAGGTATGTATATTTCTAGTTCTAGATAAACTTCTGAGTAATATGGCTGATAATACACATCAAGAATTTTATTCCTCCTGTCTTCCTATGATATGCTAATATACAGGTTTAATTGTGTCAAGAAACCATCTTTAGCAATTCTTGTAACTGACTCAATAAGACAACCCATATTACAAGGCCAATAATCATATTTCAAGGACACACAGTTCATACCCTAATCTTACTGCAAAAATAAATGAGAACTTTTTCACAAATTAAAAAATACATAAATTATAGTTCTTCAATTCACGACTATTTTACTAATCTAAAAATGTATTATTAAGCAAAAATTTAAAACTACATGTGATTTTACATATGTAACATAACTAAAACTCTAATGCCTAGAAAGAAAAATGACAAAGAAATGATGAAATGGTTAATAATCATTGAAGGTTAATGATAATTACAAAAAACAGTAAGTATAGCAGGGGAAGATACAATGTATAGAGGAATTTAAGTTCTAAATTTAAATTTCCCACAATCAATTTCATTTTTAGGTAGCTATATAATTTCCATATTATGAAGCAGGAAACCAGAAATGAGAGAAATCTATAAATTAAAAATTATTAACTTCACTGGGATGGATGTTTGACTTTCTAATTATTATGTATTAGTACCATAAAGGTTAAAAACCATCAGACTTGGAAACATAATTTCTATGGGCATAAAAATTGAAATCACTGAACATTCACAAAGGCTACTGGTATTTTTCTCACAAAGCATTTCCAAAATTATGATATTTTTCTAATACTATAGTTGGATAAGTGCCCTCCCAAAGGTCTATGTGTTAAAGGTTTTATCTACATTTTTGGGAGGTGGTGCGCCCAGAAGAGGCAGGGCATAGCACAAGATCTTTGGGCCATGGGGGACAGGCGCTCCAAGGGGACTGTGGAGCACCAGTCTCTCCTTTTCAGCTTCCCAGCTGTGAGGGGAGTGGCTTCGCCCTGCCACGCGCTGTCACCATGACGTACCACCGCGGGCCAAAGCAACAGGCCAACCAGTCATGGAGCGAACCTCCGAAACTGTGGGCCCACATAAACCTGTCCTGTCTTTCATATCAGGTATCTGCTATGGGAATAGAAAACTGCCTGACACATCAAAGCTGAAAAACATTCCAAATGACTGACCAATGTTAATTTCATTAGGCAAAGTCCTTGTCAAATACTTTCCTTACCTGAAATACAACATAAAAACCTTTTTGAAAGTATCCAAATGGGTAGGTAATACGTTACCTCGACTTGTGTAATTCATATCAAAGTAAACTTGCATCTTAATGGTGTCCAGGGATGGATTTTTAGTATCCAGGAGCCGAGTCACACAAAGCTAGAAAAGAATAGCCAACAAAAGATTCTATTTCCTGAAACACTAAGTTATTTTCAAAAACAAAGAGAAACATCAGAACAATAGTTCCTGGTATTTATCCACCAACAGCCCCTCTTTATTATTTTTTTCTCCTTGAAAACTTCAGGCTTTATAGTTTATTCCACCAGCAATATGTACTAAGTAATAAGTTATTTCCCTTGAGTTAACCAGGCGGCTTATAGTCTACTTGAGGGCAAGAAGCCTGATGTTTTAGTCTGAGAACTCTGCATGCGGGTAAATGTCCCATGAAGCTTGTATTTCAGCCCAGAGCTCCTCTAGATACTCATTACTATTTATGTGAGCCTGGGTCAACACTGTACTGACACTGGAGGTTGTACGCGTTTTATAAAATGTTGCTGCAAGTACTGCCCTCTCCTCAAGAAAGTTCTCTGGCTCTACCTTCTGTTTCAGACTTTTTCTTCCGGCACGTGCATGACTGTGATCCCAGCTACTCATGAGGCAGAGGCAGGCGGACAGCAATTTTGAGGCCAGCTTGGGAGATCTTGTCTCAAAATATGAACTACAGACCTGGAAACTTGGCTCAGCAGACTGCAAGACTGAGAACATCTGTCCTTACAGAAACCTGTGCATCTGGGTCCCTTCCAGTAGAGAAGCAGATGTTGTTTTAAAAGTAGACTTTACAAATAAAAAAACTAGCTAAACCACCTGACTTTCAATTGAGAAAAAGGAAACGTTTCTGGTGACTTGAATTATACATTGAGTTGCTCCACCTGTCACATTAAAGCATACTGAAGCTAGGCACGGTGACACACACTTGTAACCCCAGCACTCTGGGAGGACTGCAAGCTTTGTGACTTAACAAGACCCTGCCTTAAAAAGAAAAAAAGGCGGTGTTTGGGGATGTGGCCCAACGCAAAGGCCCTGGGTTGAAAACCAATACTGGCAAAAAAAAGTTCAATTCTTTCCAGCTTAACTGAGTTGGGGAAGACAAAAAGAACACTTCCGGAAGCATGGAAAGGAGAAAAATTTTCTGTCCCTCCTTGAGTCACCTCTATGGCTTGCCAGTAAAATTTCTGAGTGACCATCACAGTTAGAAATCATTTCCCCTACTCATGCTTAAGAAAAGGATTTATACCATGTTTAACACCAGGTCAGAACAACATAGCTCTAGGCTGCCTGTGATACAATGGAGTCCTTACTGCAGACTTATCTTACCAACATTCCCAAGCTCCAGGCTTGCAAATCTTTCCTTGAACTCAGAAGCGTCTATAGACAGCAACAGAAAATGCCCCCACCCAGCCAGTATACTTCCATTTCTTAATTGCTCGGGTAATAGTTCCTCTTCCAGTTCCAGTTACTTTTGTTGATAGGGCAAGACAGACTCCATTTTTTTCTGGTTTTAACTTCATAGTAAGAGAAGTCACTTAAAGTTCACTTAAGCATAGTTGACACCCCTGCACCCTAGTCCCCTTGGTTAGTTATCAACTTGCTTAAAAGCAGAGCAAAGTCATAAAGTGGGAACAGAACTGGACAAACTGGGAAGTAAGCTAAGGTTAAATTGCAATGGTCATGTGGGTTTTGGCTGTCCTACCTTCTGCGACAGGTAAACTTTGTGACAATTATGTGCCATTCTTGATACCCAAGATGAAGTAATGGTTACTATGGAAACCTAAAAGTACTTAAACCGAAGGTGAGACCCAGAGCAGCGCGGACATATCCTCTGGCTGCTGGTTGGAGACTGTCCGACAGCTGGCCAATAAAGCTTTGTTCGTTTCTGCCTTTGGGTTTTCTTGTGAGTGCCTTTCTTTTTGAACTCACTTGCCATTTCACTGTCTCTTAGAAATGGCTGGTCACTGTAATGCATGGCTGGTCACTACAAATTTAGAATTATTTAATTTTACAGCATACGACAAACCAGTTTAGAATGTTTTCAATGTTATAGATTAATAAAAAGATATCACATAAATACCTGGGCAAACACTACTTCTTTCCTGGTATGTATGGCCCTCCTTTCTTACTAACAGAGTCCTAATTTGGATTGCGGCGAAAACTTCCCTAAGAGGAGCTGACAGGGCAAGTCCCGTAGTCACAGAGCTATTCTGGCCAATAAATGAAAGGAGATCAGAGGGATTCTGAGATTGGAAGGATGTTCTGGACAGAAAGTGACAAATCTAATTGTCACAGACACTTCCCCTTTGCCTCCCTCCTTTTTTCTGCCCATAGGTGCTATCTTGTGACCGCAGGATGCGAGCCACACGCTGAAGGAGGTACCCTAGGAAGCCAGGGGGAAGAGTCTGCGTATCTCCAGACCTTAGAAGAAAAAAAAGAAACTCCTAATGTCTTTGTACCACTACTTGATTTCTTTCTCATGTCCCTGAAGTCAGTAATAAATAACACAAAATACTGCATTTTAAATGAAAAAGAAGTAATCCCAAACTTTAGGGTCTGTGGACAATTCACCTTAACAAGTTTCTGCACATCACTTTTCATGAGGGTTCGGTCTATGTTAAAGCCATTGCTTGGATCTAGAACAACAGCTTTCACCTGAGGGTAGGAAAAGAAACCATTAAATAATTTTTTCATATTTCTATGAACTTCATATCTTACTATTTTTAAACTACCTTTTGATTACCCTTAGATTGAATTTTCAGCTATTTTTCTGATTACCCAACCCTTAAGAGAGGTTGAAGAAATATAGTAAAAAATACCAAACTTGAATATGGTACTAGCACAATTATATAGGGCAAAAGCAGAAAGCAGTAGTGGAATTTTACATTGGGAAAGTATGATATATTTTATTATGTTCTCATTGTGTATTGTTACCAAAAGCAAGAAAAGAGAAGCCATAGCAATGAGTAATTTCAACAACAATGAACAGAAGTGTATGTTAAAGAAATTCCTCCACAGCACAGCATTATCCATGGTGCTAAAACTCAAGAGCTTCTAAATCAGTCATTATAAATGTAGAACTGACATGCTTTACAGTCTTTTTGAAAGACATTTTCACTAACTTATTCTTTTATCTCAGTGTTTTCAGCCAAACCACATCTAGGAATGCTTGACAGAGTTTCAAACATTTTTAATAAAATAATTTGCACAAATAGTCATTCTTACCATAAAAGCAACTAGAGTCTCAGAGACACTCTCGCCATGGGTCGCACACTCTTGTGTTATTTCTCGTATGATATTCTTTACAACACTTTCTGCTTGAGTGAGAGGCATTCTGGGTAAATAAAATGGATTAGTTTTTATATGGATATATTTTTCTCTTTAGATTTTTCCTCTATTATATTTATGGAGTCATATTATTTATTAACTTATTATTATGTAACTATTAGTATCTAGACTCCTGTTTTTTCATTAAGTTTTTAAAAATGAAAGACATTGAAGGCAGTAAGAGCAACTGGGACTTCATAAGATTGAACCATTTCCTCTACTTAAATGATGGTGGCATTCAAAAGTAAATTTATATCATGGTGTCTCAAATCTAAAAAGAAGGGTAGGCAGTACGCGCGGAGGGGGCGTAATAAGAAGCCCAAACCAACGTGCGTAAGCAGCACTCGAGCGCTTGATAAAGAAAATGTTTCCACCCGCACTTTGACTAAATGATTTTTTTATATTCAAAACAAGTTTTGCTCAGACACTCTAAATTCTCTTTTCTGCACACCCAAATTGGAATATGGGCTCTAATTAAAACATAAAGGCAAAAAAATCAAAATATAGTATGGGAGTTACACATCATAGGAAAAAACTACTATTAACTTCACTTATTATAAATCAGGGAAGAGTGGCAGATTTTAATCAAGCTTCCTGTATTGCTTACATGCTTACTCCGCAGGTATAGTATAACAAAGGTGCCAATACTAGGTAGAAGGAGTAACATCATTAGCGTTCGGGGAAAGGGGTAAAAGCAACCTCTGGGGCTGGGGATATAGCTCAGTGGAATAAGCGCTTGCCTAGCAAGCGCAGGGTCCTGAGTTCGATCCCCAGTACCGCAAAAAAAAAAAGAAAAAAAGAAAAAAAAAGCAACCTCTGGCGTCCGATTTGCCTGAATTGTACTGTGACCGGACCACTGTCTAATAGCTATGAGACCAGGGGCCCTCGCTTCAGCTCGTCAGGAGGCAGTTTCCTCATCTGAAAGATCGGCCTAAGGTTACTTCTTTCGGAGCCGGTGAGGATTTAATGAGTCTATGCACGCAGTGGTCACGAAGGTGTGTGGCATTAGCAAACGCGGAGAACAGGAGCTGGGGCAGGCAATCCCAGCACTCTGCAAGGCTGAGGCAAGGGGATCGCATATTCAAACCCAGTCTGGGGAATGTAGCGAGACCCTGTTTCGAACTTTAAAAAATACAAAGGATGCAGTTCCGGGTTCAATCCTCAGTACCGAAACAACCAACAACAGAAACGGTAGCTCAGGTCCCACGGCCGGCCGTACTCACGCTCCGGGAGGGGCGGGCTCGGCCCCGGCCTGGACGTCTGACCTGCGGACCTGGGCCCGCCGGCCGAAGACCCCGCCGATTCGCCGGGCGCTGCAGCGGCCCTAACTCTCCCCACAGCACCGCGCTCGCCCCCCTCGGGTGCAGTAAGGACGCAGAACCCGGAGTAGGCTGACCACGGCCAGAACACGAGGCGTAAGCCGTGATCCCCAGATCGTGCTCCGGAGCCCCCGTCGGGTAGTGAGGCGGGGCGTTACCGTGGAGACGGGACGCAGAAGCCGGAGGGGGCGGGCCGGGCGTGGGCGGGGCCTCGGGCGCGTGGGCGGGGCCTCGGGCGGTTGCGCGGCTCCCACACAGTAGGTCCCCGGAGGGTGGGCGGAAAAAATTAAAGACAGCAAAATCGAAGTATCCAAGTCCCGGGCACGTCCGTTACACCTCGAGGGTCACGGATGTCGAAACTGCGCTTTCCTTAAACAAGGACGGTTTAAAATGAGGGTGGGAAGTAGGAGCCGCCCAGCCAGGAGAACGGAAAAAAGGATTACTGGAGTTCTTATAAAAGTATCCAGCTTGGGCTGGAGGTACAGCTCAGTGGGCTAAGTGCTTGCCGCTAAGCACTACGGCCCTGAGTTCGATCCCCGGTCCCGGAAAAAAAAAAAAAAAAGTATCTAGCTTTACAAAGTAAAAAATAACGCAGCTTTATTTAGTGTCCTGTTATTCAAAGGAAGTCGGAAACAGAATATTCCAAGGTGTCAGAAGAGAAAACCAAAAGAAGCGTATGCTAAGCGTACCTCCGCGTCTGGAGCTAGGATGGGACTTAGCTCAAGAACAGTGCTCCCGAGGCTCACCTTCAGACGTGGAAGTGTGGAACAGTATTGACAGGGCAAGCAGAGCGTCGACATTTCAAACAGTAATTTTCTCAGCCTGTAAGCACGTGTGCATAATGCACTTTGCTAAGGGTAGTCCTCGATTGCTAGGAAATGAATCAACACAAGAATTCCAGACCACTGTAGAGTACAAAGGGATTGTATTTATATCCGCCTTTTAGAAAATTTTCCTGGAATGTGGGTGAAGCTTGTGTTAAAATAAATGCTTACAACAGCAAGATTTATAAATAGCACAGCATTGGAAATCTAAGCGCTTGATAGTTAAGGAATGTTGATAAACTGAAATATTAAAATAATCTTAACATCTCTAATTTTATTTATTTGGGTCTTCCCTTTCTTTTGGTTAGTTTGGCTAGAGGTTTATCAATCTTTCTTACCTCTGCTCTCGCTCCAGCTCTAGTTCTTGGATTCTTCCTGCCCTGTCTTTGAGGTTAGCTCTTCTCTTTATTAAATCTTTCATTCCCTGGGTTTTGAATTTGATTTGTTCTTGTTTTTCTAAGACCTTAAGGTGCATTACTAGGTCTCTCGAGATCACTCGGAGTTTTTAATGCGGCATTTAGAGCTGTAAACTTCCCTCTGCGACCACCTGCCCTGTATCGTACAGGTTTTCATGTGTTGTGTTTCCATTAGCATTTGACCGTAGGAAGTTTTTAATTTCTCCCCTAATTTCTTCAATCACCCACTGATGGTTCAAAGTGTATTATTTAATCTCCATATATCTGTGTAATTTCCATGATTTCTCTTGGTGATTTCTAGTTTCATTCTATTGCAATCTTATAGGATGTATGAGATTATTTCTGTAGTGCTTTTATATTTTTAATGCTTGTTTTGTAGCCTAAGCTATGCTCTATTTTGGAGAAAGTTCTCATAAGCTCCTGAAAAGAGTATGTATTTCTCTAATGTCGGATGGAACACTCTGTAGACATAAGTTCATCTAATTTATTAGTGTAATTTAACTCTGATGTTTTGCTCATTTTTTTCTGGATGGACCATCTGTTTTTGAGAATGGGGTATTACTTAGCCATAAAGAAAAATGAAGTAATGTGACTCCTGGGAAAGTACAACTGGGACCACGATGCTAAGCACAAGGTCAAATATCACATGTTTTCTCTCACATGTGGAACCTCAAACAAATGAGAGAGGAAGAGAGAGAGAGCAGAGACAGGGAAGGAGAGAGAGAAGACAGACAAAGGGGGGCCATGAGAGAAGAAAAAGGGTTGCAGGAGAGAAAAGGAAAGAAAGGGGCAATGGAGAAGTTCAAGTATTCAAAGTGTATTATGTACATCTAGCAATGTAATGAAACTAATTATTCTATATAAGTAATTTTATTAATATGATTAAAAGTAAAATACTTAGAGTAGATCCTGGTACGCTGTAAGCATTCAAATAAAGTCTTATTTTGTATACATATTTTAAAAATAAAATGAATATTTTAAAATAGATTTTTATACTGATACACCCTATGTTTACATGAAAATGATAAGGATATAGATGTATTGCATATATATGCTCCTCACTAAGTTGCTAGTGTTTTCTTATTGCTTATGTATATTTTCTCTGTGACCCTTGTATAGCAACATGCACCTCATAGAACTTTTGAGGCAATGAAATGATCCTCAGGAAACACATAGTACATTGTCCAGGGTAGATAAAAGGATGGATTAATTTTTGATACTGTTATTACTACCTTTATCAATGTTATTGACAAATCATTATGAAAATAAAATTTTATAGTAAAGTGATTTATGAGCTTCTAGTCTTTGTAGAACTTTTAACAAAGCAGCAGTGACATTTAAGAAGAAAAACAGGAAATAGAGTACATTCAAAGAATGGTAAGAAGAAAAGGAATTGGGTATATTTACCTTGAGAAAAAGGAGCATGAGAACGCTTGTCAATTTTGTCAGAAGAGAATCCAGATTCAATGTTGTTTCGGGGCCGGGGATGTATCTGGGCTAGGGATATAGCTCAGTGACCCAGACACCTGCCTGGTAATTGCAAGGTCCTGAGTCTGACTCCCGGTACAAAAAAGTTACAATATGAATGTTGCAGAACACCAAGTGAGTGATCTATATACCATGGTGGGTTTAACTTGAAATAAAATAAACAAGGGTGCCCAACCGTGACAGAGAAAAGGAACTCTGTGTTATTGAATGTTTTTACTCAAAGGTAAAGGTAAACCTTCAAGAATGCTGAAGGCTTAATTCCTTATGGCTGAGTGAATTTAGGATGCCAGACACTATCAAACCTTTATACAGGAAGGTGTCTTTTTCCTAAAGTTTTAAGAAAACATTGAGTTTCTTGGCGTGTTTGATCATTTTTCGCCGGATGCTGGGCCTTGTGAATGTTATCCTCACCGCGTACCTGAACTACGGGGTTCACCTCTAAAGGATGTTGTGTTTGTTTTCACTCCACAGCCAGTTAAATTATCTGTGGGTCAGCTTGATTCTCTGAGAAATCTATTTGCTGGGACATATCCACAGTAGTCATCACTCAAGGGATAATTTTGCCCTACCGCTAAGTAAGGACGGCTCAGCAGCCTCTAATGAATTCCTTGGCTGTCCTTGAGCACTCTCTGCTTGCATAAGTTACCTGCGGAAACAAAATATCCAACACACAAGTTAAAGGAGGAGAGGTTAATTTCAGCTCACGGTTTCAGAGAGAGCAGCGTGTGTGCTGGCTCCAGGGCAGAAGCAGCACTGTGGAGGGTGGAGGGGAAAGCTGCTCGACTCACAGCAGCCAGGAAGCAAGCAGGGCAGGAGCTGAGAGCAGAGGAGTGCCTTTCCAGGTCACCCACACCAGCCCACCTCTGAGCAGGCCCATCTCCTCACAGCGCAGTCAGCTTTGAACTCATCAGCGATCAGCCCACTGATAAGGACAGCACTCCCAGGACCCGGTCGCCATCCAAAGCCCCACCCCTAAAAGCAAGACTTTTTGGGGACATTTTAAATCTAAACCATAACGCTAATCCACCTGCGCAGAGCCTGAGTACCTCCCCATTATCTGAGCGCTGGGTCAGCTTAGAACGCCCTACTCATTCTATATAGAGCTGTGTGTTAGTCCGTGCCTACACAGGTAAGCACTTAGCAAACACTCGAGTTTATGTAGTTCATTCTGTTTGTTTTGCTTGTTTTATTTGCACAACTTCATCTTTTTCAAAACTACCTGAAAATTCTAGCTCCTTCAGCATCTGTGAATTCGGATCTACTATGTTCTCAACCCGTCCAGGTCCCCAGACATTGAGTTTACCTTCCTTTGCCCAGGGTCTGGAAATTGCTTCCAGGCAGAAATTTGGGGCAATCATGCTATTAAGTCATTTGTTTGCTCTTGCCCAGGTATCACATTATGGCACTGTGCTAGCTGTATTCCAATGTCTGAAAACAATTGCTTTCTATATTTTGTCCAGTTTTGTAGTTGTCTGTGACAGGAATTTAAGTTCAGTCCTTGTTATTCCTTCATGGCCAGAATTGGAGACTTGGGACCCTTGCAGATAAAAAAATGGGCAACAGTCTTGTAGGAGGATGGAAGGGTGGGCTTACTAGAAAATTCCAGTAATTTTTAGTAGTTCTTGGGAAGTGACTAATGGTGATCTGAAGATTGGCCTCATGAAGTTAAACTAAAAGCATTCTTCCCACAGAAGCAATTTTCTTCAGAAATTGTTCAGCAGTTCAGGAGCAGCACAGGAAGAACAGCCTGGAGCTGGGACATTGCCAGTTGAATTGTTGTTGTGCTGTACTAGGGTATTTAACCCAGCTTGGCTCAAAAAAAGCAATTTTGCAGTTCTTTAGCTATTGCGAAGACCTAAGATAAAATTTCCATTTACTAAAAGATACATGATTAACACTAGAAAAAGTACTTCGGTTTATAAAACAATTCCATGGATACGTAATAATTTATCTGTTCCTTAAAACAGCCTCACAAAAGAGTGAATTTTTATCATTTCAGTCGACAGATACAGAAGTCAAGATTCAGACAGCACAGGAGATCAGCCTGAACTTTAAAGCTTTCGGGTCACAGGTCTATCTTAGTCCTGTTATTGTCATCAGTTGTCAAATTTTCTAGAACAGATCTGGGTTCTTTTCTCAGAAAAATGCATAACGCTTCTGATTTTGCATATAATTGTAGAGAATTTGCAGATCATGAAAACCACGTGAGTGTAAGCAGACTCTTGGTCTAAAAATCTCTGATTTGGGGGATGGAGATGCAGTTCAGTCATAGAGCATGTGCCCAGCATGTTCGAGGCTCTGGGTTCCACCCCAATACCAGAAAAAACAATGACTAATTTTTAACCCACATCTGGACAGTAGATGCACGGTGTTATATTTATATTTATTCTACAGTGCGTATGTGTTACAACGAGCTTTTTTGCATGTATATGTAATAAAAAGCAAAGTCATAATAATGTAGAACCTCTCAGCAGTACTTTAACAAAAATCCTTAAAAGTTAAAAAAAAAACAGATACTTTGCTTTTTATCCTATTTCTCTGTTGCTTTCCATTATTATCTATGTGCTACACAATTAGCTGTACTTTTTAAAACACATAGCCATTGTATTAGTCTATGTAATATATATACTATATCGGTTTGTAAACTGTAAAAATCAGTCTTAGAATTTCCAGTTTCTCTTTTCTTCTTCACAAAGAGGCTTGATACTGGCGAGGGCAGCAAAGTTTCCCCAGTAACAATGAGAAAGAAACTGTGGAAGAAGACAGCGCAAGTCGCCCTTATTCCAGTTTCTCAAATGATAAGTGTGAGCTCTTTTCGTCTGCTTTCCTGCATCCTTTCAGCCAGGAAGATCACAAGATCGTTTATTAATTGTCTTTCTTACAGAGGTTCCTTTTCACACCTTACTTGCATGGGCACAGATGTGAAAAGGCAGAACTCCCAGTGCAGTTTTTTGATACAAAGGTAGCATAGCTTTTTCAATTCATTTATCAGACCCTCAACACTCTGCTTTGTGATTGTCAACCACCTTTAAGGGTAGATACACAATGAGCAAAAAAGCTTTAATGCTTTGTCACCCTCCAGCCTCTTTTTCCAGCACATGAAGGATCTAATTTTCACATCCAAAGTCTGGGGAGGAAATTGAGACCTTACAAGCATACAAAGTCTTGATCTTTCACATACTACAAAATAAATCAAATTTACAAGAAAACGTTATGAAAAATAAGTGAATCAGTGAATTCTATCATAATCAAATCCAAGACTCTTTAACAAGCAGGGGCAATAATGATCTTACTCTGAATTACAAACCAGGCACAATTTCATGCACATGGTCCTAAAGGAAAACTGGATCAAAAGTATAAAAACTTTTGCTCCTGTAACAGCATTTGTGATGGTGATTCTCAACTCTAAAGTGTGAGGGGCTACGTATCAGTAACGCAGGACAGCCTCCCATGAGGAACTCTGATACGCCTGCTTGTTTGTTTACCCATGAGGAAATTATTAGAGTAAATTATTAGAGTGTAGCTTTTCTTAAAAGTGAATTTATCCTGTCTTTTGCTCATGCATCTCCCAATCCTTAACTAATGAGTAAGTGTTCATTAGTGTCTCTTGAATCAATTTATGTTCTTTATTCCCATTGATCCTTCACTTATTAGAGCAAAGCCATTATCTTGCCTGGTTATGGCAACAACGAACTAATTGAATTTCCTTCCTCCAGTTTTGTATTCCTGACTTTTTGCCTATATTAAAATGACCCTTTAAAAATATAAACCCAATCATGTCATTCTCCTGCTTAAACTTCGTGAAGGTTTCTCCGTGTCCTTGGGGTAGATCCAAATTCCTAGGGATGCCGCATTCGGGTTCCTCCACCTAACCGCAGTTCTCGTACCCCTCTCCCTTCTCCCATCCAATCCCGCGGTTTTCATTCCGGGGCCATGTGAATTAACTTGTCCCAAAACTTCCAGTTCTCCCTGAGCTGCAGCAGGCCTTTGCATAGAGGATATGCCCTCTAACTGAATGTCTGCTTTCTTTTTCACCTGATGACTCCCTCCACGTCCTCAGAAGCTTATGAAACTCTCTCTCTCTCTCTTTGGCCTTTCAATAATACGTTAAGGATATAAACTAGTCCCAAAACCAACTGAGAGGAAAACTCCACACTCATGAAGTGGTCGTTCCCATCCAAACTTCCTTGAGTATGTTCTTACACCTGACAAAGCTCTTAATACTTTATGGAAGTATTTTCTTATCTGTTCCTGGAAAGCAGGGACCATGCCTTGGTGAGACCCCAGCACCTGGCAACAAAGCCTGGGATGAGTGTCTTAGCAGAGTATTTGAATTAAAGAGGCACATTTAGGAGTGGGTGGGTGAAAAAAGGTGACATTTTAGATGTCTGTATATTAATATTTCTGAAAAGTTCTGATGATTCTAGCAGGAAATTAAAATCTGAGAGAGGAGAAGGAATTTAAAGGACAGGCCTTCAGAAGAAGTGCTTCCTCTGATTCCAGCACTGGTTCTCCCACTTCAAGATCCCCATCTATCCACAAGTACCTCTTAATGCACTCCTCAGGAAGAAAGGTTTCTCTCAGTCTTGTCTTCCCTGCATTCCTCAAGCTAGAGCTGGGAAGCTTCGGGTGGGGCCATGGTTTTCAGAAGGTGGGTGCTGAGCTCGTTGACCCTGAGGCTCAGGAGCTTCTTGGGAGAGCAGATATTGGAGACAGAGATGGAGGAGAGGAATAGGGCCCAAATTAGAATTTCCTCTTTGCAGTTCCCTCCCACCATGTGGCACACTGTGACATAATTCCCAAGGGCGTACTTCAGTTTGGGACACTGCAAACCAGGTGTGTCCAACTTGCGGTCCATGGCCACATGCAGCCCTGGACAGCTAGCACTGTGTCCTCACAAGATCAGAAGCTTTTAACATTAGGTGACTTCTGTCAATAGTTTTCATGATTTGGTTTTGCAATATTTGAATGTGGCCTTTAGGTGACAACAGAAAATTACATAGCGGAGGATGCAGTGCAGTGCTAACTACACCGCCTGTACCACACACACAAAAACCAAAACACATGTGCACCAGATATTACATGTGCTTGTGAGAACTGATATGTAAAAACACGGTGGTTACAGACAATAGTACTTTACCCTGCTTACACATATGTGACTCTGAGAAGACAGACATTTATTGTTATTAAGCAGATGTGCAGGGGAAGGGACAGACCCATGACCCAATGGAATGGACCAACCCATTCACTGGTCCCCAAGCAACTGCCCCTCCATGGATTCTGTGCCCTGGCCAGAGCCAATGCCAACTCTGAGACAGCTCCACATTTCGTTTCCTGTCTGCATGGGGATGCAGAAGTGTGACCAGCTAACAACCCTGACCTTAGATGAGGCCAATGTCCAGAATAGAAGATCCTGATTAGATTCCATTTAATTTCCCTGGAGACATTGGAGATGCTTCATTGTTTCAAATAGTCCTAAAAAGCACAGAGCCACAGAGGTGACTGCCAAGCAACCACCCCAATGGAGGAAGAGGCCAACACCCCAGAGAAGCAAGCACAGAAGAATTGGCTGCTTCTGGGAGAAATAACAGATGGGCCAGCAGTGATAGCCCCAAGAAAACCACAAGTTGGTATAAACTTAAAAAAAAACACAGTGTAGGGTTTTATCCCAAGGGTGACCTCTTCACAGCGGGATAGAGTTGTAGAAAAAAATCCAGTCCAGAGAAATAATCAGACACCATCTGGGGAAGGCGTTGATTGAGACTGAGCCACAGAACACCTATACTATAGCTTCGCTTCAGGACGGAAGTGTTACCCTACTACAGTGACTGGGTAGGAAACAGCCGTGGAAGACAGACTAGTGAGAGGGTGAGGTTCAGATAGAGATCCCCAGAGATCCCCTCAGAAGTTCATGCTCAGGCCAGGAAGGGAAATGCTGTATTCTGAGGTGTGAAGAGAGGTTACAAGAACTGGCTTTTAGAGTTGGCTGGATCTGAAAGTGATGGCACTGAGTGCAGTGGCCCGCATTCAGAGGAGGCCAGTTGTCTGATTGCTTCCCGATGTAGCAGTGTGAGCAGGGATGTGGCTCAGCTTGGACACTTGCCGTGGGCTGATCTCTATTTGAGAGGTCACCACACAAACTCTCAGGCTGTAAAGAAGGGCAGAGAGGAAGGTAGCTGACTGGATTCCAAAGACTACAGGTTCTGGAAGAAACCACTCATCTGAGGTAATACATAGGATTTTTTCTTTTCCTCTACTGTGTGTGTGTGTGTGTGTGTGTGTGTGTGTGTGGTGTTTGGAGTTTTATTTCCCAACCAACCCAATTATATCTGCTTTGAATTTCCAAGTGCCTGAGTGATCTCTTTTGTTACTTCCACTGTTATTATTTTAGATATTTCTGTTGTGTGGCTTTTGATTTTCTTCCCCCTTGATGCACCCTGAGACAGCTCTACATTTTGTGTCCTCCTGCAAGGGGCTGCAGAAATGCCAACCAACTCACAACGCTGTTCTTAGAAGATCTCGATTGGATTCCACTTAATTTCCCTGGACACTTTGGAGATATTTCATTTTATTATTACTTTGTTTGTTTGATTAGATCCTTTTTTCTCTTTCTCATTTTTTTTCTCCCTCTCTGTTTAATTTTGTTCCATTATTATTTTTCCTTTTTCCTCTAGTTTAATCTATATTTATTATCCTTTTCTTGTTGATTTTTACTATTGTTTTTATCTAATGGTACTGATTTCCTTTTACTTCTTAATAAGATCCTTTATTTCAAACTTTATCACCTTCTCATATTCCATTGCTTAATTTTTCAAATTCTACTTTTTCCATTCTCCCATTGCCCACAATGTCTATCCTTACTAGTACAAACATTAAGCTTTATGAATCTGCAGATAGTTAACTATACCTTACTACATTTGAACACTGTTCTATGGTTAATGGAGGTAAAATTGTTCTATTAATTTGATGTTTACTGTAGATCAGTATCTACAGTAAGAATTTAGAATTAGAATTTACACTGTAAATATGGCTTTTCTATGGTTAAGGGTGATACATCATTAGTTCTTAGGGTTTTTTAATGTCCAGTTTGTATTGACACAATTGTTGCTGATTTTACTACTTTAGCCAAGGTGACCTGGTTGTTGCAATCAATTGGTTTTCTCTGTGTGCAATTTCGTGGGTTTCCTGAGGGTCATAAATAATAATGCAGCAGTCAGTTCCTAAAGAACCGGGTACTGGGCCAAATAGGCTGTGACTTCCCCTCCCTCTCAAATAAACGGAGGTGGTTAGAACCTGGAACAGAGGCAAAGCCAATAGCTAGCTATGCTCAGAGGACTACTCTGAAAAGTAGACATTAAAGAAGTCTCCACACTAGCAATAAAGCAACACACTATAGTCAACCCCAAATCCTCAGCACAAAAAAAATGAACAACCAAATGGAAATAGAAACATGAGAAAACAAGACAACAAAATCACACCAAACCTCCCAGTTCCTCAAAAGTGATCCAGCATGTATCATGGGGGAAGAAAACCAAAAGCCACACAGCAGAAATATCTGAAGCAATAACAGTGGAAATACAAAACAGATAAATAAGGCACTGGAAAATTCAAAGCATGTACAATAAAAGAGATAACGATCCTAAGAAAACAAATGATCAGCAGTTCTAGAGAAGATACTTACGGAAATCTAGAGGCACTGAAGAAAAAAAGATGAAAGTCATGAATTCCCAGCATAGAAAACAATTGGCTGTGTAAAACGTTCCAAACTGGTATTCAGGAGTGTCTCAGTTACTTTTCTTATTGCTGAGACAAAACACCTGACACTCAAAGTTAAAGGAAGGAAGGATTAATCGGCTCACAGTTTGTAAAGGATTCAGTTGGCTGGCTCTGAGGCAGGGTGGCACGGCAGAGGGGCATTGCAGAGGAGAAGCAGATTGTGGCAGGCAGAAGGCAGCAAAGCAGTAAAGTAGCGAGTATCAAGCTGTAAGAATTGACCCCAGAAGCCATCTTTCTGTTCCTTATATTCTGCACTCCAATCCAGGGAGTCTTCCTTTATCCACTCTCAGAACTATGCCAAATCAGTAAGTGGACTAATTTAGTAATCACACACTCTTGATCCCAGCATCACACACTGTAGATGCAGCCACCTCTGAAAATCCCCACCCGTGAGTACATGAAACTTTGGGGGAACATCTAGACACAAGCTGTAATAAGGAGTTTACAAATTGTGTTGAAAGTACGGGAAGCAAATTGAACAATGTGAGGACAGAGTGTCAGATCTAGAGGACAGCAGTATGGATGGTGATCAGTTAATGAGAAACACCTTCTGTAAAACAACACAAAATAGCCAGATGTGGTGGCATGTGCCTGTAATTCCAGCACGAGGAGGACTTAGGCAGGAGAATCACCACAAGTTCAAAGAGGCCACCCTGGGTTACACAGCACCCAACTGTGTCTCAAAAAGCAAAATGAAACAAAACAAACACGAAAAACTGTACAACAAGAGAACATGAAAAATGGATCCAGCAGATGATACAAAGAAGACTAATGTAACATTAATTGGAGTGAGTGAAAAATTAGAAGATCGCACAAAGGCTATAAAAACCTGTTTACAGAAGTAATGGCAGCGAGACAGGAGGATCACTGGGAGTTTGAGGCCAGCCTGGCCTACCAAGTGAGTTCAAGGGCAGCTTGGACTGCATAGTGAAACACTGTCTCAAAAAGACCAAAAAAAAAGTAATGGCAGAAACTTTCCAAACATGGAAAAAAATTTAGCATACAGATAATTGAGGCACACAGGGCCCCCAAAAGTCAGTTCCATAAAAGAACCACCCCAACACACATCATAGTTAAAAAACCAGAAATTCAACACAAGAACAGAATCTTAAAAGCTACTAGAGAAAAGCTACAAGTGATTCATAAAAGAGAACCCATCAGAATTACAGCAGACTTTTCAACACAAACCATAAAGTAAAGGAAATCTTGGAGTGCAATGTTTCAATCCCTAAAGGGAAATAATCTCCAACCCAGACTGACAAAATTATTGTCGAAATTTTGAAAATTACTGTTCAAAATTAATGGAGAAATAAGATATTTCCAGGATAAAGAGATCTTAAAGAAATTCATGACCACCAAACTAGGTAAAAAATTCTCAGTGATACCCTAGAAAGAGACGATGAAGATAACCATGCCGAAAGGTCCGACAGAATTAACGCACCAGGCAGGTGAGCAATTAAATAGAAGGGAGACAAAGGGAACCAGTAACAGGAAAATAATATGATGACAGGAACAAGGCCGTACCTGTCAGTCATAACAATCAATGTTAATGGCCTCAATCCACCAATCAAAGATGCAGATTAGCAGAATGTACCAAAAGCCATGATCCAACAATATGCAACATATAAGAAACACATTTAATTAAAAAAGAAATTTATGACCACAAGTCAAAGAATGGAAAACAATGACTATACCAAAATAAGCAGGAGTAGCTAACTTATTTTCAGACAAACTGGACTTTAAGTCAAAACTGATCAGAAAAGATAAAGTGTTGTAGTCAGAGTTTACAAGGGAATAGATGTGATACAGGAACATAATTTATAGTAGTATTTTCTAATACTTACCCAAAGAGTCAGTGCAATCTATCTATCCACACTCTAGGAACCCAAAGAATCCAACTGGGGGCCTGGACCCCATGGCAATGTCTTACATGAGGCCAGCAAGAAGACCTAGAGCCCATGACAATGTCTGATGCAAGTCTGTATCAAGGATCTGCACTGGGGAAGCCAAAGGTCAGTGGTGGAAGCTGGAAAGCCTGAACAAGCAAGGGGAAGGATCTGTGCCAGCAGGCTGAGGAATCTGCATTGGAGCCAGGAAGCGACACTCAAGGTAAAAACCAGAGTTTCCCCAAAAGGAACTGCAGCCATCCTCAGTGACAGTGAGGACCTGAGCTCTTTTGAAGAGAACAATTGAACTTGTATCAAGAAAACCAGTGTGAGGGTGGAGGGTATAGCTCAGTGGCACAAGTCCCTGTCTGGCAAGCACAAGGCCCTGAGTTTGATTCTTGGTACAGAAAGAAAGAAAGAAAGAAAGAAAGAAAGAAAGAAAGAAAGAAAGGAAGGAAGGAAGGAAGGAAGGAAGGAAGGTACCAATCTTCATAAAACAAATACTCCTGGAAATGAAAGATCATATAAATAACAGTACAATTACAGTAGGAGAATCTCAACACCTCACCACCACAAATAGGTCAACTAAACAAAAAATCAACTAAGCAATATCAAAGATGAATGAAATCTTTGAACAAATGGACCTAATAGATATGTGAAGAGTGTTCCGCTCAACAGTAGAATACACATTTTTCTTGGCAGCACATGGCATTTTCTCCAAAATAAATCACATGTTAGCAAATAATGCATGTTTAAGCAAATAGAAAATAACTGAAATTTTACAATGTCTATTATCAGATCATAGTACAATTAAAGTAGAAATCAATGGTAAAGGAAATCAGAGGAATTATACAAAGGCATGGAAATAAAGCAACATATTTAAATACCCATTAGGTCACAGAAGAAATTAAGAACATGCTAAGACAACCCCTAGAATTAAATGATAATGTCACTACAACATACCAGAACTTATGGGACACAATGAAAGCAGTTCTAAGAGAGAAATGTATAACTGTAAATGCCTACATCAGAAAAACAGTAAGCCCAAATAAATAACATATTGTTGCATCTCCAGGTCCCAGAGAAACAAAGACAATTGAGATATAGAACCAATGTAAGCAAGGAAATTACTAATATCAAAGCAGAAATCAATGAAATGGAGACTAAAAACAATACAAAGAATCAATGAATCAAAGAGCTGTTGTTCTGAAGAATAAACAAAATAGAAGAGTCCTTAGACAATCACACCAAAAAAAAAGTGAAAAGATGAATCAATGCAATTAGAAACAAAAAAGATGAAATTACAATAGACATTGCCAAAATCCAAAATATTGTTACCAACTACTTCACAAAACTGTATGCCAATAAACTGGAAAATTCAGAAGAAATGAAGAGATTCCCAGATGTTTATGAATTAACCAAAACTGAACCAAGAAGACTTGGGAAGAGTATGAGTACTCCAATAACAGGTAATGAAATTGAAGCAGTAATTTAAAAAATCTCATAAGAAAAGTCTAGGACCCAGTGAATTAGCTGTTGACTTCCACAAGAACTTTAGTGAAGATCTAATGCCAAAATTCTTCTAAATCTTTAATAAAGCTGAAAGTGAAAGCATACTCCCAAAGTCACTCCTGAAATCTCACATTACTCTGATTCCAAAATCCAACAAAAGTGAACCAAAAAAGAGAACTACAGGCTAATCTATCCAATAAACAGATGAAAAAAATCCTCAACAAGATACTGGCAAACAGAATACAACAAACCATCAAAAAAAAATCATACATCATGACCAAGTAGGCTTCATTCTAGGGATACAAGGATAGTTTTACATATGCAAATCAAGAAATGTAACCCGTCACATAAACAGAAGCAAGGACAAAAATCATATGATCACCTCCATAGGTGCAGAAAAAGCATTTTGCAAAATTCAACATCCATCCATGATAAAAGTATCAAAGAAAATATGGATAGAAGAATCTTAACTCAGTCTTATAAAAGCCATTAAGGACAAACTTACTGCCGATTATTCAATATCATATTGAATAAGGGAAAACTGAAATAGGGAAATACACAAGGATGTCCACTGTCGTCATTCTTATTCAGCATGATTTTCAAAATATTAGCCTGTGCAATCAAGCAAGAGGAAAAATAAAAGAGATGCATATAGGAAAGAAAGAAGTCAAAGTATCATTATTTGCAGATGACATGACCCTCTATATACAAGACCTCAAAAATCCCTGGAAAGGTTCCCAGAATTAATAACCAAATTCAGAAATACAGCAGGATACAAAATCAACACAAAAATCAGTAGCATTGCTATACACTAATAACGAACTCATGGAGAAAAAACTAGGAAAAATAGCATTCATAAAATCATCAAAAAACATTAAATTGTTCAGAATTAACTTAACCAAGGCAGTTAAAGACCTACAATGGAAATTACAATAGGGGAGATTAAAGCAGACATCAGAAAATGGACAAATATCCATTGAACAGGCACAACCAGTAAGTCAAGATGGCTATACTTCCAAAACTGATACACAGATTTGTCACAGCCCCATCAAAATACCAACAGCATTATTCACAGATTTAAAGAATACAATACAAAAGTTCATGTGGAACTGGAAGAGACTCAGAATAGCAAAAGCAATCTTGGGTAACAAAATTAAAGCAGGAGGTATCACAACCACAGATTTGAAGTGATACTACAAAGCTACAATGATAAAAACAGCATGGTACTGGCACAAAAACAGACTTGTGGATCAATGGAACAGAACAGAGGAAGAAGAATCAACCTCAGATACATTCAAATACTTGATCTTCAATAACGCACCCCAAAACATACCTTGGAAGAATGACAGCCTCTTTAATAAATAGTGCTGGGAAAATTGGATATCAACATGCAGAAGACTGAGTTTAAACACATACATCTGAACATGCCATAAACTAAAATCAAAGTGGATCAAAGATCAAAATGTTAAACAGAGATACTTAACCTGCTGGATGATAAAATAGGTGAAATGCTTGACAACATAGGCATAGGCAATGACTTTCTGAACAGAACCCATGTTGCATAAGAAATAGTACTCAGAATCAATAAATGGGACCATATAAAATTAAAAAGCTTCTGCACAGCAAAGGAAACAACCAACAGAGTGAAGAGAAAACCCACAGAGCAGGAAGAATTTTTGTGAGGTATTCCTTAGACAGAAGACTCAAATTTAGACTATATAAATAACTCAAAAAAATTAGACCCCCAGAATAACAAACACAGTAAAAAAAATGGGCCACTTGGTTTGCATGGTGGTACATACTTGTAATGCTAGCATTCAGGAGGCTAAGGCAGGAGGACCATCTTACTCCAGAAAAAGTGGCCATCATCAGAAAGTCAAGTAATAGCCTGTGCTGGTGAGGCTTCAGGGAAGGCACTGGTAGGCACGTAAACTAATACCACCACTGCTGAGATCAGTGTGGAGGGTTTTTCTTTTTTTTGAGCTTTCCTTTTATTGCTGATTTCTTTTTTCACAATTGTGTTCAGAAAATAGAAAATAGATATTACATGTTTTGCATCTTTAAAGTTTACTCAGATCTGTTATGACGTAGTCTATACTAGGGAATAGTCTGTCCAACAAAAAGACCTAAAAAATGGCACAGGAGAACACCCAGCAGCAGGATGTGGATTTCTCTCAATATGGAGGCCTTCCAAAAAATTAAAAATAGAAATTCCACTTGACCTAGCTAGTTCCCTTCTAAGTATGTTCCCTAAAGAGTTAAAGATATCATTTTACAGAGATACATGCATACCCGTGTTTATAGCAGCACAATTTATTCTCCCTAAAGCTTGAAAACAGCCTATTTGCCTGTCAAAGGATGCGTGGATAAAGAAAATGTGACATTTATACACAATGAAGTAGTGCCCTGCCATAAAGAGGGATACGCTTGAGGCATTTGTAGGTAAATGGATGCATCTTGAGACCACAATGTCAAGTGAAACAAACCAGATGCACAAGTTTAAATATTGCATGGCTTCTCTTGTATGAGAAACCCCAAATATGGAGTAAAATAAAGGACAATAGAAAGTGGGGAGAAGTGGGAAGGGGGACAAGAGATGGGGGATGGGAGAGGGAAGGAAATGATAAAAAATGAGGAAACATGGAAAGAGCTTTTGTAAATGGGGAGGGAAGCGGGAGTTGGAGGGAACAGCGGGGATGGGTGGGGATGGGGCTGGAAGCAGCACTAAGGTGTGTTCTGTATATGTACAAACCCCCCATGATAAATGTGACCATATGTACTAATATGCTTGTTCTTAGCCAAAAGGCCAAGCAAAAAACATGTACTAATACAGAAATAAACTGTGATGAATAAAAGCAGACATGTAAGCTTTCCTGATTAATTTAAATGTGCACCAAGACAATCCCTCTTAATTCAATGTGGCCACACCAAAAGCGTCAACACACGTTGTTTAAACCCTTATTAAAGAAATAGTATTTTCTCAATTATCAGGGAATAGTCCTTGCTCTGTAGTGTATTATCCTCTATTTTATGCATGTGAATTTTTTTTATCTCCCTCTACCTTTGCTGAAATTCTTAAAGATCTGCCTTCCATTTTAGCAGCTGTTCTTTCATGATTAACCAAATGCCAGGGGTGATATCACATTACTTCAGCCCAGTTGTCCTTCAGTCAGGAAGGGGTGAGCTGCAGGGAGAAACCTGGTAACGTCCCTGAATGTGCTGCTGCTTCTGGTCTGGGGTGACTCAGCACTGACTTAGGAGCAGGCCCAACTTGCTTAGGGCGAAGCTGCTTCTCTCCTCCCTCCACCTTCCACACCCAGACCCGTCACAGCACCTGCCCGTTCTACCTCCTTTGCATGTCTCACGTCTATTCCGTTCCCTAACTTCATGCCCTAACTCAGGCCTCTTACCAAAATCTCAGAAATGCATTATTTGTTTCCACCCTCAAATGTGAAGTGGATTACATTTTTGCCTATGTATGGTCCTTTAAAGATTCACTACAGAAGAAAATTCAGCCTTCCTCACATGGGATATAAGACCTTCTCTTTGATCTGGGCTTTATTTATCTCTAGACCTACCCTGTCTATTCTTGCTGCTGTTAATACTGTGCGCTAGGGATCAAAGCCATGGCCTTGCGCGTGCCAAGCAAGAGCTCTGCAACTGAGCTACATCTCCAGCTCTTGCCTTGTCCAGTATGGTAGCCACTAACCAATGAAGCCATTTAATTTTGTTTCACCATCTGGCCAGAAGCTTTATTGTTTCATAAATAAGCATCCTATGTACTTTGAGATGGTTAAAAGTTATTTCCAGATTACTGCAATAAAAATTTATCAAAAATAGCAATCATCTCAGTAAGCATATAGATTTCTTTCATCACTAAAGACTTCCAGAAATAACTGTTCTGGATCAAGGAACTTACAAATGTCACAGGCAAGCTACGTAATGGCCTGCCCAGGAAGGAAAGAAAATTCTGCTGGGGAAATTAATTCTGCTGGATAAACTAATGGATCCCCACTTTCTCCATCACACTTTTTAAAAATCTTTTGAGACAGGATTTCACCATGCAGTTCAGGCTGGCCTTGAACCCACTTTGTAGCCTAGGCTGGCCTTGAACTCACAGTGATCTTCCTGCCTCATCCTCCTGAGTACTGGGATTACAGGCATGTGCTACCATGCCCAGCATCGATTACACTTTTGATTACTATTTTTCATAAAGACACCTAGCTTTTTTTTGCAGTGTTTAATCTGAGAGGGAATGCAAGAAGCCAACAGTTTAGGAGAAAAACTGCTTTCATAAAAATCTCCAGTGTAAGCCACAAGCAGATTTTCCTGATAATAATGTCAAAGCTTGAAGAGCTGCAAAAAGCAAGTCTGTATTCATTAGACATGAATGATTCTGTAACAGAATCTCAGAACGATAAGCATGTTGTTTATGCACTTGAAAAAGCAACAGATGTCATGCTTTTAACATTGTATCTTGAGACATCTTGGCTGGGGATATAGCTCAGTGGAATAAGTGCTTGCCTAGCAAGCACAGGGTCCTGAGTTCGATCCCCAGTACCGCAAAAAAAAAAAAAAAACAAATGCCTTTCTGTCTGAGACATCTTAAGGATATGTTATTTTAGGAGATTCAAAATGAAAATTGACATATACATCATTCCATCAAGGCTTCCTCACGTGATTAATATTCTGGACTGCCCCAACCTATCCTGACCATGACCACATCTCTCCTGTGAAGACAGCACTGAGAAACAGAGCAGGAGGATGAATTGCCTGTGTCTTTGTTTCACAGACATACGTAAGAACAGCAAGCGCTTGTCCGCTCCGTGTACTCAGACGTTTACCATGGGCTCATCACAATCACAAAATGCTAAGTCCTAAGTATGGGAGTGGGGAGTTGTGGGTAACCTACTAAGTATTTCTCTCTGGTCTCTGCACCAAGACCTCCACATCACTTAGGACATTACCTTCATAGTCTGTGTCCCAAAATTAAACAGGCAAGCACAAAACTTGCTAATTTTTACTTCCTCTAATAAACTCAGAAACAGATAAAATGCTTAAGTTCTCCTACCATGAACCTTAGTTTTCACATTCATTAAATAAAGTATTTTAAAATTACACATGAGAGTTAGATGTATCTATGTGCTTATTTGGAAGAGAACTACTGAATTTATTCTCTAAAAGAAAAAGCTGATCTGAAGGGTCATATTACTGGAACATTTTCAACGTGTCAACAAGTTCTTATCTTCCAAACCACAACTAGAGCAGCTTGTACAAGTACGTAACGAGCACTCGCCCTATTAAACAAGAGATGTCTGACATGGCAGAAGCCAGATGCTGTCACTTCACTTCTTTCTGTTGACTCCAGTTGCTAGAATAGTGGGAACTCACATAAATATATTTACGGTACCCATGTAGATTGCCATCACTGCATTGGTGGGATCATATGTGAACTCTGTACATTATTATTTCTGCACATGTGCAGTATGCTGAAGAGAACTAATCCACTGTCCACTGCCCCTGAGCACTGAATGGCTGAGTGCCACACGGTTCTGATGACAGGAGGGCCCCTAATATGGTCTGAGGAGCCACCACTGCACCCATCATACTAGAAAGCAGCAACCAGGCAAGATGCCTTTCGCCTGGACTCAGCTCATATGCTAAGGCTTGTACCAGCTTCCCAGCTTTAATCACGACTGCAAAGGCTGCACCAATTGAGCCTCTCATCATGAAGTTCATGAGAACAGGACTTCTAGCTACTGCCAAGGCAGACAAAGCTGTTAAACCAATACTTCAGGCTAAGTACATGTAGGTAGAACGTATCCTATCCTTCACGTACTGAGGCCAAATTAAAGCCTTTCCAACCAATCCAATCTCATGAAAAATTCCGAGCCATAGTAGTACAATGTTCCCAGACCAGCAGTAGCCCCTCAGCAATTAACTGTCTTCCCCCCTCTGATTGATTTTAAATATTTTTTTCTATTGATTGATCCAGTGCTGCCTCTTGGGCACTTTCCCCACAGCAGATTCCAGTATTTCCTGCGGGTGTTAAAAGACCTTAATTCTTTGTGATGGAATTCTTCACAGGGTGTGTGTGTGGGGAGGCTGGGGGCTTGCTGAAAGCTGGGCGGAAAACCCTGGAAGATAGTGTCCCGACACATGTGCCTCGCAGCCAGCAAGATGATGCCCCTGGTTCACCAAGCCGATCTGAAATGCTTAGCTGCGCATCCTGCGGCAGTTCCCCTTCAGGGCCCTGAGAACGCCTCAGCCCCGCCTCCCAGCCCTTCTCTCGCTCCTTCCTTGAGGCCTCTGCCCTCGGCTCACTGCCAAAGCTATTTAAACTTAATTAAAATTAAATGAAATAAAAACTCATTTCTTCCCTGTACTAGCCCTGCGTGGCTCGTGGCTACTCAGTCAGCGAGGAGGGACATTTCCATCGCTGTAGAAAGCGCTGCTGGACGCTGCCCTCACCCCTGTGCACCTGAACCCGAACTTCCGGGTGGCTCTCCCTTCGCTGTGCTGAGGGGCTGGCTTTGGCAGGGTTACTTGCTCGGCCCAGCTGTGCTCTTCAAAACGCAGCTCACAGACCTTCCTAGTCAGTGACGTCCTTCTCAACCGAACATGAGTCATTTTGTCACTTGAGCTCCCACTGCGCCCTGCAGACTTCTCCCGTAGTGCCCCCTCACCACGTGACCTGTTGTTACCCACGTTTGTCTCCCTTTATTACAATAACATTTGGGGTTACGCAGGGGCCCAGTCATACTCGTCACTCTGTCCTCAGCTTCCTAGGCCCAAGCTCCACGATAGGCTAAGAAGTATTTCTGTAAACGAATTAATATTAAAATAAATATTCTGAAATCAAGATTCTTCCAGGCTGCAAAAACAGAGAACGTCTTATACAAATTTCCCACTGATGGAAAAAGAAACCTTGAAAAACTGTTTTCAGACAAATCATCATAGTATTGAATATCCTCTTTTTAATCAGTCTCAAGTTAAATTTGTGTTTCTTTCAGAATTAATCTTCGAGAATCTTGAAAGATGGAGAGGGTGATAGTGGTTTGCCAGGTGTAATGAGCGTGGGCGCACGTGGAAGCAGCCCTAGTTTCCACGAGTATTAGGTACACATCTCCATTAGAAAAGCATGAATAGCTGACTAGTCATTCAAATCTCTATTAAGTATCTAGGCTAAAAGTCACTCAAGGGAAAAGTGCCATTATAAAAGTAATGCATGCTTTTAAAGAAATTATTTTTAGGATATGCAAAGCTCTTGAAGACACAAGCATAGGCAAGAACTTTCTGCCCAGCACCCCAGTGGCACAAGAAATAACAGCAAAAATCAATGAATGGGGTTATATCAAATTAAAAAGCTTCTGCACAGGAAAGTAACCCGCCAACAGAGTGAAGGGAAACCTACAGAATGGGAAAAATTTTGCCATCTACTCCTCAGAGGGTGAATATCCAGCAAATACAAAGAACTCAAAAAAATTAGACCTCCTCAAATTCCAAGTCCCAGTCCAATAATAGGCATTCTCAATGAGAATGTACTTCTTACATGAGAAGTGCAAATGGCCAATAAATAGAGAAAAACTGCTCAACATTGCTGGCCACTGAAGAAATGCAAATTAAAACAACACTGAGATTCCATCTCACTCCAGAAAAAATGGCTATCATCAAACAATCAACCAATAATAAGCAGTGTCATCAAGAATAAACCAATAATAACCAATCAACCACACAGCTGGCAAGACTGTGCATGTGTGTGGGGGGGCTCTTCCCCACTGTTGGTGGAGTATAAATTGGTACAACCACTATGGAAATCTGTATGGTGGGTCCTCAAAAAACAAAACTAGAGGTTCCATTCAACCTCTCCTGAGGGTTTTTTTTTTCAGGCAGCTTCATTTTATTACTCTGTTCTTACTAATAGAACCTATAGCAGTGCCCAGCACATGGTGGGTACTAATATGTGCAGAATAAATATGAAAAATAAGTGGGAACAAGCTGGTTTGATATATAGATAACCAAAGGCACGTCATAGGAATGTCATGTGATAGATTTCAAGGAAGGTTTTGTAACCAGTCTTGTTGGTCATTTTGTTGTTTCAATGAATAAATTTTATTTTCTGGAGCAGCTTTTAGCCTCGTAGATGAATTGAGTGAAAAGTACGAAGTTCCAGTCTACCCTGCGCCCTGCCTGCCTCCTCCTCCACCACCATGCCGCACCGCAGCAGCACACTTATTATACGGTGAGCATGTGCCGACCAAGCACTGTCGCCGAAACCCATGGTGTGAATTAGGGTTAGTTCTTGGTGTTGATGTGGACAAACGTATAATTATGACCTGTCTACACCATTATGATATCATACAGAATATTTTCATTGCTCTAAAATCCTCTGTGCCTTGCCTATTCATCCCTCCCTCCTTCCTAACTCTTGTGAGTCATAGATGCTTTGGGGGTTTTTTTGGTATTGGGAATAGAACTCAGGACCTCACACTTGCTAGGCAGGCACTGTGCCACTGAGCTAAATCCCCGGCCCATAGATCCTTTTGTGGATCCCTAGTTTTGCCTTTTCCAGTGGATTCATGCACTATGTAATCTTTTCAGGTCAGCTCTTTCACATAGGAATAAGCATTTAAATTTTCTCCGTGTCTTTTTGTGGCCTAATAACTTCTTGTTACTTACTGCTGAATGCTAGTGCTGCACAGCTTATAAAAGGATAACCAGTAGAATTTCGTGCTTTCACTCAATTCATCTATGAGGCTAAAAGCTGCTCTAGAAAATGAAATTTATTAATTGAAGCAACAACAAAATGACCAACAAGACTGGTTACACAACTATTAAAGGATATCTTGGTTGCTTCCCAGGCTAGGCAATCGTGACCAAGGCTGCAATAACCATTTATATACAAGTTTTTATGTAAACATAAGTTTTCAGCACATTTGCGTGAATACTTACTACATGGTAAGACTATGTTTAATTTTGTTAGAAAATGCCAAATTGCTTTCTGAAGGGATTGTGCTATTCTGCTTTCTCAACAGCAATGACAGAAGAGTTCTAGAATTACCATGGTGTGGTCAGTGTTCATTTGGGGCCATTATAATACGTGTAGAGTGGGCTTGTTGGCTGAATTTGCAGTTCCATAATGACACAGGATGTTGAGCATCTTTTCATATACTTCTGTGTCATCTCTGCATCTTCTTTGGGGGTGTGACTGTTCAACTTTTTGTTCATTTTAAACTTTTGCTCTTTCTTAGTACTGCATTTCTAAGAGTTCTTTGTATATTTTGCATAATAGTGTTTGCAAAATTCTTTTCTAAGTCTGGCCTGTCTTTTCATTCTCTTAATAAAGTCTTTATGAGAGCAGAAGTTTACTTGTAATTATTTATGTGTGTTTATTTATTTGTTACTGGGATTGAACTCGGGGCTTCGTGTGTGCTAGGCAAGGACTCTGGTACTGAGCTACATTTCCAGTGCTAGAAGTTTTAAATTTTTATGAAGTCCAGCTTATTCTGAATATTTTTCTTTTATGGGGCATGCTTTTGGTGTTTTACTTAAAAAGTCTTCATAAACCCCAGGTTCCCTAGGCTTTTTTCCTATTATCTTCTAGGAGTTCTATAATTTTGTGCTCTACCTTTAGGCCTGTCGTCACTCTGAGTTAACGTCTGTGAAAGGTGTGGTGTTTATGTCTATTTCCTCTTAGTGTGTATGTCGTTTTCCCAGCACTGTTTGTTGAAAAGATTTCCCTTTCTCCTTTGACTTGCCTTTGCTCCTTTGTACCTCCTTGGCACAAGAATTTGAAAGTTTTCAGTTTCGAATTATTTTTTGTAACCTATCGCTTTAACAGCAGCATGTTGATTGATGATTCAAAACATCCTACTATCCAATTTTTCATCTTCCTTCGGTGTGTATGTTTAATTCACATGCAAAGCCAAAGCCTCACACTCGTGAGCAAACACTCTGCCTCCGAGGTGTACTCCCAGCACCTTCCTTTTGTTTTTTAGTTGTGATTCAGAAAATTAACTACATAGCAATTATTTTTGGTAAAACTCATTCCTTGAATTACTTTAGCATTTCATCATTATTGTTTATGTAATATGCTACCTTCCTAGGAAGTAAAAGGCTTTGAAAGTAGCTCTATTGAGGCAAAATTGACATATAATAAACTGCCAGCTTAAAGTGTATAATTTGATAAATATTACCATGTGTAGATACCCATGAGATTTCCTCCACAGTCAAGATAATGGACACCAGCATGCCATAGCGTTTCCTCCTGGCCAAGTTTGACCTCATCCTTCTGCTCTTTACACTATTAACCCCTGGAGCCACTGATCTGCAACTGGTCTCAAAGGGTTAGTTCACATTTTCTAGAATTTTAAATATGTAGAATCTCACAATATTTTACTAGTTTTGCCTAGCTTCTTTTAAACAGCTTATTTTGGAGTCATTCATGTTGCTGTGCACATCAGTACTTCATTTCTACTTATTGCCAATTAGTACTTCAGTGTATGGAAACACTAACTTCTTTATCACAATTCAGTCCAAATCATTAGCTTGGTAAAAATAAAGTTCTTTGACTCAAAAATCAGACATTAGATCACACTAGAAACTTTAACAGGAAAGAAATTCCTGAGACTAGAAGGATATGAAAAATAAAATTGTGAGAAGACACTTGTTAGTAAACCTGTGATGAGAGCAAAGCATGAAAGAAATCTAGAAGGCAGTGAAGGGTTTGGAAAAGCAAGGATGGAACAGCAACTAAGAAATCAGCCATCACCTTAGTAGCAGGTGTAACTTTGAATTTCAAAGCATTTCAGTTGGATGAACTTAGTGATGATTGTTGCCCAAATATATCAGTCCTGCGCTCTGGAACCTGTAAATGTTTCCCTACTTGGAAAAAGCATTTTCGCTGATGTAATTAGGTTAAGGGTCTTGAGATGAAGAGATTATCTAATGCTATCACCAATATTCATGTGAAGAGTGATAAGACAGACGTGCAGAGAAGCAAATACGAAGATGAAGAAGGGGGAGACAGAGACACAGAGACAGAGAGAGACAGAGAGCCCAGAGAATGCCAGTGTGCCAGGACTGGAAGAGGCAAGAAACAGACTTTCCCCTTGGAGTTTCCAGAAGGAGCACGGCCTTCTGAGATCTCTAACTCAAACTTGTGACCTCCGGGGCCAAGAGAGAATATACGTCTGTTGTTATAAACCAACTAGGTTGTATTTATTTGATTTTAACAGATGCTCAGAGGGTGTTATGACTGAAGAAAGGCCAACATTTCGAACATGGGAAAGGCTGGGAGAGTGAAAACAGGGCTTACTTCAGTGGGGAGAAGCCCATGCAACAACCCCTCAGGGCTTCTGTTCTCCGTCATCTCACTGGATCAGAACTTCACAGTCCATCAGGCAGGAGGCTCAGGGAGCACAGCACAGTGCTGACACCGAGGGGAGGCTTGAGGATGGGTGCTTAACGCTCATCCTACTTCTCCAGTAAATGCATATGCTAAGAAGAGGAGTGGTGTTCTCCGTGAGCGCAGATTCTAGACAAGTTCCTAGCGTCCTCCCCTGTGATGCAGTCACCAACCTGTTCTACACAGAACACCTGGGAGTATCCACAGAGTTCAACATGGGCAACTCCGAGGGGTTCTAGAAAGTGAGACCAGCCTAGAGAGGGCAGAGGCAGGACTGAGAGGCCTGGCAACCATTCTGATTCCTTTAAACTACAAAACCACAAAGGGAGGACTTTCAGCCAGAAGGATCCAAGTATCTCCTTATATCTGGTAATGAGGTACAGGTGTGTAGAGTCTAAATGTCAAACAATAGTGAGATGAAAATGTTGGTAGTGGGCTATCAGTGCTATTGCTGAAAGTTGTGCCCTAAATTTGGAGTCGTTACAAGTCCAAATTTGTGATGTCTAATGCATGTGACATACTGTTAAAGCTAAATGGCAAATTTTATGAGAGAATTAGTGAGAAGGTTTATGCCCAGAGTCTGACATTCCTTCCAAGATGGAAAAATGATTAGATTGTTTTTCTTGAGAGATCAGCATAGCTCCTAAGAAGGAAGAAGTTCCTTCCTGCTGCATTAATGTAATCTTTTTGATTAGTGTAAAAAATTGCTTCCAAATTCAGCCTTGGTGATTTACAATATGTGACAACTATTCAAATGACTTAAATGATTAGACCACAGTGCCCCAAATATAGACTGCAATGCCCCTATTCTTGCATTTATGCAAGGGGGCGCCCTATCATCAAAATAGGACCTGACAGCTACAAATCCTTCCATTTATTTCTCCAACCATCCAACTGCTGTGTTTACTTAAATGCAACTATCAACACTAAGAATTTTACAAAATTCAAGATGCTGACATAAAGTAGGTTTCAGTGGAAAGTAATCCACAACACCCTGACTATCTTGCAGGTCAGAAAATATTAAGTTCTTACCCATTTATTACACATTGTAATTACTCGCGGCAAGTATGCAATGTTAGATTACATAATACGATCCATAGTTAAAAACGCCCCTGTCAGTTTCCTTCTCAGTGTTTTTGATAATGTTATTCCTTCTGAACCTTGTCTTTTCTTACTAGTCCCAATCCTACCCAACCTACAAGCTCAGCTAAGCCCGACCCGCTCCCTGGAGCCTCTCCGTCTCTCTAACCCACAGTACCCTATCCTGCTGGTCCTCTATCCCTCTGCTCTCCCGAGCCGCCTTTCCTACTGACACTTCTGCAGACACACACTCTCTTTCCTGATGGCACACACGAACAGCTAGCACTAACCATATGCCAGCACGCTCGTCAGCATTTTATTTTGATGATCATTTCATTCTATACTTACCTTCGGAGGTAGTTACTATTATAATCCTCATTTTGCAAAAAAGGGAAGTGAGACGTAGAAAAAATTTCCAATTCTGCAAGGTCATCAAGGTGTTAAGCAATAGCACCAAGACTTAAACTCTTGCTGTCTGCCTGTATTGCAGCTTACTGAGAAGCAGCCAGTGGATGAGAACTGCTTTCTAAACTTCTTTTGAAAAAAACAAAAAGAAAACAACAGATAAAACACTTTTCATGTTGCCACAGTATTTAGCCTAATGCTAGGAAAATAGATACTGATTTTCATAGTTTTTCTATAGTTTAAGTATTTTCCAGGGAGCCAGAAGACCCAAGAAAGAGGATAGTTTGCCCCAGTAGTCAGGCAAATTAAAAATAAAAATAGTCCGGCAAGATGCTATAGTGATAAAAGGGAATTTATAGTGAGCATGATTATTTAATTCCTGTAATCATTTCAGAGGAGCACTGTTATGCATATTATGTAGTTAAGAAAACTGAAGCACAGAGATAAGGTACCTTGTCCCTACAGATTCCAGCCTATGTTTGACATGCATGCAATCATCTCACACCTTCTATATGAGATGTTTATTGGCAAGGGGATTTAGAAATCACAGAGAATATAATGTGAAGAAGATGGCCTTTTCCCATACAGCAACCAGGCCTAATCTTGTAGGAATGTGCAGGAGTCCTCTCCACTAAAGGATTGCATATGCCAACTACTACTGGGGAAGAGGGCTTGGGGTTAGGATCTCACGGCTAACTGCTGCCATCGCTGAGCTAGCCTCAAGGGGGCGCTGCTTCTCTTTAACATTTTGCGTTCACTTGATTTTTAAATCGCACTGCAATCCCAAAGCAAAGCTAGAAGTTTTAAATCAAAACTTACTTAAGGCCGGAGTAATCAGACAAATGAGGAAAGCGCATGACATAAAAGTGTAATCTGGTTACAAGATGGATCTTGGCCTCCAAAGCCTTGAACAAAATGGATATTAAAGTCAGGCCCAAAGAGGACAGGGTGCAAGAACAGGCAGAAGTTTCCTGTGGCTGAGAATTCAGTGCTCCTGTTTCCTCTAGGAGAGCCTGTCTCTCCCATATATGAGGGATACTGTAGATGACCACTCTCTTGGGGTGAAGGTTCCCCCTTTGGCCACTTAGTGCAGGTCGGGACTGGTTCTTGCTCTGCTCTGAGTTTTTGTTTGACCTTTAATATTATATATTTTAAAATTCACATGTTAAATTCGTAGGCTAATTCCCTAGCATGGTACTGGGAAGCCTTCATGATTAACCTCTGATCTCTCGTTCCATCTTTATTTCTTACCACCTTCACTACTGCGTTAGATAACATTTTCCTACGAACATCTGTCCTCATAAATTTCTCTTGGCTTAGGTTATGCTAAGTTCTTCTCACTGAATCTGCCAAATGAACTTGGAATAGTTTTTCAAGGCCCGATTTGAGATTAGCCACCAGACTACTCTGAATTCCAACAACCTTTGTTAAAGCCTCTGTTGGGTACTCCCTAGTTTTGGCATTTGTTACCGTTATCATGGTTTATGAAGCCATCACCTCCCGCAACACTGTTTGACATCTCTCTGCAGGCCCCACAGGCTAGCATATGACTACAGTAGGTCTGCTGTGAGTGCTTGATGAATGCTTAAACCTATCTCCACTCTAAATCCCTTAAAATTTGAAAAAAAAATTACACTTCTATTTCATGTAGGAGTGAAACCTCTTTTCTTAATTAGTATCAGATTTTCCTTTGAGTCTTTCTCCACTCAAAGCCAGAGCTCCAGGAAAAGTAAGGACCATCTGCCATAGGCAGTCATTCAGGCGCTGTGATCCCGGAAGGGCGGGTAAACGTCAGCGAGTGTAACACAGACTTTGTAGAGGTGTCTGGCTTCACAAAATTACAACATTGCCTCAAAGCTGGCTATGCTTTTAAATCCAAATAATCCAGGAAATGGCCCAAATGGCGTGTTTCTCTGTGATGAGTCAGAAAGTGTGACATTAACATTATAGAAACATGATATTTGAATGTGTGCTTGAGAGAGACTATGGTTGATGGTATTTTTAGGAATGTGCTTCTCTGAAAGAAAATAGGAATAGGTTATATAATTATTAATGTAAAAAATGTTATTGGTGCTTTATTAAGGTTCAAGACATCTAATCCACTGATACCCTTAAATTTCTACCAAAGTGACATCACAATGACCACAGGTGGTCTTTTGAGAGAGGCATATCATTTATTCATGAAGAAAAAGCAATATATTTTCAGCTCAGATTTCTTAGCAGCACAAGAAATTTTCTTAAAGCATAACAGCTCTTTCTTCTAAATGCTATTGTTTTCCATTTCAAGCTCAGAAAATTTCTCCTGCAGCCAGACTTCCTCGTATTTCCTTTAAAAGACTTTTATAACCCCTTCTTATGACTTTTAAAAATAGCAATCTTTTTCTTATAGATCATTTTATGTTTAAATAGAAATAAATTTATATGGTGACAGAATTACTAAGTTGAGTTTATGTAAAATAGGAACCAGCGAGGCAAACTGGGACCTCTCCCTGGGCTCAGGGCGGGAAAGCCACGGAGCTGTGTTCGTGATGGGGACGGTGGTATTGCCGCCTTCCTGTCTTCTCCATCCGCAGAAAACCTCAGCGCGTTCCCGGTGGCATCCCTGGTGACATCCGAGAATGTGCGCGAACATTCCCAAAACGGGGGCCTCACGCTACCTTTTTAAATAAAAACGCGGATCCAGCATTCAATTAACACTCTGCAGGCTGAGTTTCTGGGTCCTAGAGACGGATGGGACAAAAGTGAAATCGTCATAAATATCACCTGTGCGTTAAAAGGGGACAGATTATTTACCAAACACCGTCCCTGAGGGCTTCCGTCTCCTCCTCAGTCACAGACTGAGCCACGTCCCTCCCTGATGCTCTCTCACCTCTTGCCCTGTTGGTGGCACAAGTAAATAGTCGGGAGCACATTTCACTTTCATCATAGTATAAGGAACATTTTTGATGAAGTACATGTATTTGTAGTAATTTAGAAGCTCATCTTATGCAACTTGCCAGACACTTTTAGAGTTTTAAAAGTAAACTATACCGTCCGGGTACTCCATATTATAATGCACTGTTTTGAATCAATGAAGTAAATTTAGGGTCAAAAGGTCAGTCAGTTCTTTGAAATGTTCTGTCAGTCCTCTATTTATACATCAGGTAGACAGGCCTTGTAGAGCACAATGAGTGCAGGTGGATTTTTAATTCTTACTGCACAGGTTCTCAAACTTTCTTGGTTTCTAGCACTTTCAGTGTCTCAATGATTTTTTCTCTAGGCTTAAAGAAGTACCCACCTACTCTTTTCAAAGAAGCTCTGGACCTACAAAAAATAAGTCCCTAAGGGATCTAAACAATATAATATAGTCATTTGCATGTATCTTAGTGATTTTTCTTACTGCTGGGACCAAATACTCAACACCCACAAGTTAATGGAAGAAAGGTTTGCACTCTCAGTTTGTGGAAGTTTCAGGCCATAGTCTGCTGGCTCCAAGGCAGGGTGGTGTGGAAAAAGGGAAACAGTTCATGGCAAGGCAGGCAGGAAGCACCGAGCAGCAACAGCAAGCCTCTCTTTCCCTCTCAATTCCATTCAGGCTGTTAGTTGGTACCACTCACACCCAGGGTAGGTCTTCTGTCTTCAGTAAATCCAACTAGCCACACCCAGAACTATGTGAACCCAATCAGTGGCCTGGTCCAGTTATTATGTACCCATAGTCCACATTCACACACCCTAGATCAGTGATGGCAAGCCTTTTAGAGACTAAGTGCCCCAACTTCAACCCAAAACGCATTTATTTATTGCTAAGTGCTAACACCACAATGAAACCTGAATACTGAGGTTTTAGTGTAGAAAAATCAACACGTACATTTGGCCCACGTGCTGACAGAGAGGCTCAGTGTGCTTACTGCAGCATGCGTGCCATAGGTTCACCACCACTGCCCTGTATACCACCACCTCTGAAAAGCCCCACCTATGAGCATGTCAGCCCACTGAGGGGCGGGCTAGGAAGATTTTCATGGATGAGGTCCCAAGATTAAAGAACACAAGTATGTAAGATATCAGTAGAAACAGCAGGCAGCCTGCAGCAGAGCAGAGTGCAAGACAGCCATCTGCCTCTTTACTGCATAAATCTTACAGAGGTTGTTATCTCATGTTTACATTCTTACATAGTGCTGTAACTAACGCATGTGTGCTTTCCTGCGCTAAGCCATGGTTACATAACTGTATCCCACTGTGTGCCCATGTTAGACACGTAGGCTCACATCCTTAGGTGTTTCTAGATGTCCCTGGGCTTTGAAGCAGTCTGAGAGATTCCCCACATGGCACGTGAAGCTTTGTGGAGACATCTAAATACAATCTATAACAGCTTGGTATCTCAACAAATACGTAGCTGTGTTTCCCGTGAAATTTAAAAGTATCCTGCTGTACTCCTATGAGATTGCTAACAATATCCTGAGGTCACTTGGTGTATAGTTTAGGAACCTGGTTTTAATGTTTTAGAGCATTTAGAAAACAATCCAATTCTAGTTCAGATATGGTTTCCTTGTGGAAAATAGCTAACTGAAATTGTTGTGGTTTCACATATTTCTAGAAAATAAAATAATTATTGTGTCAACACGAATAGATTTCAGAAACATAAGGTTAGGTAAAGAAAAAAGGCAAATTGTCAAATGATGTGTACAAAATAACAGCACTTATTTACCCTTTATATCTGATTCATACTATACAAAGGTATAGTGAGGTAAAAACCAGGACACAGACTTTGGGATAAAAGTTATCTCCGAGAAGAAAAGGAATGGGACTGGAAGGAGAGTGAAGAAGGGTCAAATTTTATGTATAATATTTTATTCATTATTAAACTATGTAAAGAAAAGAGTATCCAATGTTGACATTTATCATTTCTGAGTAATGGGCCCTGTTTCTTATTTGATTCCTTGTACTCTTTTAAATTTAAAATTTTAGAAACCCCGAAAGAATCAAGCAAAAGTTAAGAGATAGATCAAATATTATTTTTCCTTAATGCATATGTACAGCTCTTATCTTTAGTCATTTAACTTAGTTTTGGGTCACAGAATAATTCTTAATTTTTTTCTGTAGGTCAGAAATGTCAGGTGATACCTATTTGCTGTGTTTTAAAAAAAACTCCTAGCAGCTGTGCTTTATAAAATCAGCGGCTTTCTGAATCCTATGAGACTAAGGTGTGACTTCTGCAACTAATTAGTTCCAGAAGACCAATTTAGATTTACATTCATATTCAGCACATTATCATGTTGAAAAACATGGTTCTTTTTAAAAATTTCAGTATCTTATACATGGTAGGTATTCAATCAATGTTTCTGGAATTAAATTTATTTATCCTTTAGTCAGCATTTTAAAAATTGAACAATGGGAAAATATTTTAGGCATAGGCATGTAGCAGTTTTATAACGTAGCTTGTAATTTGCACTATTTCTAAAATAGTAGACTGATTTAAAATGTAATACTTTTATATGGTTCGAAACTAATAGATGTATACTGGGGGCTGGAGATGTTGCTCAGTGGTAGTGTAAACTTAGCATCTCCAAGGTCCTGGGTTTGATCGCCAGTACTGAAAAATGAACAACCAAAAACAAAGATGGTAAAGCCGATATGGGAGAAAAAATAATGCTCTGTTCAACACTTGATTCTCAGCCACTCAGTTCTCTTCTGGGGCAACCAAAGTGACCAGATTTTCTGTGTTTAGGAAAGAGGCATTCTATGTATACAGAAGTATGCAGATATTAAACATACAGTATTATAGTCTCTGACTTACATTGGTTCAACTTTTGATTGTTGACTTTATGATGTTGTGAAAGCAATTTGAATTTTGAACATGGATCTTTCCCCAAGCTAACAAGACGCCACTGACGTTCTTTGGCAATGCTGAGTGCTGGCAGTGGGCTGCAGCTTCTAGTCAGCCCCCGGATTAATGGGGTAAACAACCAGTAGGTTACTGTGTGCTGTGTTGCTAAGCAACATGCTTGGTAGGTTAGGCATACAAAATGCTTTTTTTTTTCTTTTGCAAAGCAGGAGTAAAGTTTATTGACAGAAGAAAGAGATCCAAAGTCACTCTGAGGAACCAGAGCCCCAGAGCTGGATAATCCAAAATGTGGTTTTGCTTAGCAATATTTTTAGGTTATGATAGGATTTAGAGATGTAACCCCATGTAAGTGGCGGAGCATCTATCTATCTATAAACAAATATGTAAATTTGTTTGTGTAAGTATGGACATATGCATCATGCTCATGGTTCTCAATATGGGATCCTTTTCAACTATGAATCATAAATAAAGTCCTCGTCACCTTGAAACACTGCAGTTATTTCCTGTTACGCACATGAATCGTCCATATCTTTACCAGGTCCTGTGTTGGTTTACTACCCATGACCTCTGCCACCTTCTTCCTATTCTTTCTGGCTCCTTCTGCCTGGCCTCCCTGGCTTCTCTGAACTCATCAGACACGGTCCTGACCTAGGGCCTTTTGTATCTCCCTCTAACAGAACACTCTTCTCTCAGACACATTTTTGGCTAGTTCCTCACCCACTTCAAATCTTTGCTGACATCTCCCTTTCTGGGGCCCAACTTGGCTACATTATTTAATAGTGTCTATAATCTTCTTCCTGCCTCAGCCCTCTCCTGTGCTTGGCTCTCCTTTCCTACGTATCCACAGAACTTACTGGTTTCTAATACATTGTGCAATGGTCGTATTTGTTGTTGGGTGACTCTTTTCTTTACCAGGAGGTAAGCTTCATTACGGTTGAGGTCTTTGCCTATTTTATTTATTAATATGTCCCAAGAGTCTAGAATGATGCTTGGTGCATAGCAGATACATATTTGCTAAATGTGTGAGTAAATTATACTATGCATACATATCATTTTGTACCTTGACTATGGTAGTATATACATTGAACAGAGGTATTTTGGAAATCTTGGAAATTTACTACCACCATATATATTTATTTCATTCTTTTTAAAAAGCTTATTATTTCATTGTAAAGCTGTATTATAATTTACATAAATAAATATATTAGATTGTTTAATTTTTACAAATCTGTTTATTTTTAAAAATCATACCATAATGACAATTTGGTACATATGTTATCTTGTATGTGCAAGAATATAGGATAAATTCCTAGAAGAGGAATTGTTAGGTCAAAAGGTCCATGTTTCTTAATTTTAAAAGATATTGTCAAATAGAATGTTGTAAAACTTGGATTAATTTATGCTGTCTTCAGCAATGTATATTTTTGTACTTTTGCCAAGTTTTATGATTTTATTATTTTTGCCAATCTTATAGATAAAAATGACTCTCAGTGTAGTTTTAAATAGCAGTTATCTTGAATAATTGGAAAATATTTTATGTTTCAATTGATTGATTATTTTTATATTTTCTATTTATATTTTATCTACTTTTCTATGGCATTGTTGATCTATTTTGTACCGATTCTTAGGCATTCCTTGTACAGTACACAAACTAGTCCCTTGCAGAAAGCAGAGTGAGCCAGAACACCTATAATGGAGGTACATGCGTTTCTCTGTCAGATTGCTCTAAGGCAGCAAGTGAATAATGCAGACAAAGCTCTCACAAGCTACCTGGCATGCTATTAACAACCAACAGATAGAGTACTTGTTTCTTCCTTTTCTGAGGGATCTTAGCCAAATGCAAAGAAGAGTTCATTAGAGGTAGCAGAATATTGAAATCCTCTGGTCTGTATATAAGCCTCAGTTTTACAAACACTGTAGTGCCTACAACTTGTCAGTGGACATAAAAGCTAGCATGTGTAAGATTTAATAGGTCAAAGAGAAGAAGAGTTAGAGAAAGAAACTACAAAGGGACTTCTCTGTAACATAAATGTCCAGAGACTGTTAAACAGCACAATCCCCTGGGTTTTGTGCTTTGGATGGGGACTTCTGCATCTGTCTGAGTGATGCTATGCATTTGTACAAAGGCTTCCTTCCTCCAAAAAGTTCATTTCCTGGTAGAATAACTTCCAGAAAATTAAACCCAGTAAATTTCTTATAGTTCTCAGGTTGAGTTCTCAGATGGTCTCCAGCTTCCTAGTTATCAAAAGCCCCAAGAACTGCATACACTCAGGTTATACAGGTAGCATCTAAGACAATTGAGAAAAATGAACTTCTATAAGCTCTCTCTAAAGTAAGTCTCCAGAATGTTCGTGTCTTAGTGACTTGCGAGTCACTAAGACACAATACCTGACACCCACAACTCTGGGGAGGAAAGAGTTGTTTTGGCTCAGTCTAGAGGTTTCAGTCCATAGCTGGCTGGCTCCAAGGCAGGGTGGCACAGGAAATGGGCATGGCAGAGAACAAGCATGTAGTATGACAGGCAGGATCCAGTGAGAGCTCAAGGGAGGGAGATACAACCAGGCCACATCTCCCGTGACCTCTTCCTCCAACCAAGTTTCCCCTCCCAACATCACATTTAGCTACAAACGCATCAGTGAACTAATCCACTGTGCAACACAACCCCGTGATCTAATCACCTCTCAAATCCCCACCTGTGAGCACATGAGGTGTTGGGAGGACATCTAGATATAAACCACAACAGTTTGCAGTTGTAATAACTCCCATGGAGCTTAGTACCTAAGGTCTACTATAACTTCTCTCATTGTACTCAAAGTAAATAGTACCAGGAGAGTTATCTGTATTTTCTTGAGTCATTATAGTAAAAATTGGTTCACTCGAGGAATCCTTCTTTTTGAAAATAGCCTGACTTAATCTCACCCCCCAGTCAGGTTTCTCTAGAAAACCTCAGTGTAAAGACCTCACTGAGATTTTAAAAGTATGCTCACTTTAAATTTTCACTTAAGTTTGAGGTTCTCACCTTTGAGCCACAGGGCAGTGGCTCTCACCCCTGGACCCTGTCGGGACAGTCGGTTCTTGATGTTGGAATGGCGCTGCAGGGTTTCCCCCTCCACAGCCATCGCGCAGGCTCACTTGGGAGAGCTCGTGTACTTGTGCAGGGGAGGCCTCCAGTTCTGGTCTCCTTCATGCTTGGTACCCATTCACGTTCACTGGGAGGGTTAGGGTTCTGCACAATAATTCAGAATTTCCCTGCTCTGGTGCCAATATATTTTGAAAGCCGTCATCACCGATACCTGGTCAATATTTAGACATGAAAGCGGGCTGATGCACTGACTATTGTGGACAACACATGTGATTTCTGAGCAGGTGATTTCACTTTCCCAAGTCATTTCCTCAGTTCTGAACTGGGAACAATAGCAGGGCAGCTGTGGGAGTTCAGAAGACAAGCGTTATTACGGAGCCTGCTGTCGTGTCAGATACAGTGGGTGCCTGACATATGCTCTTTTGTGTTTTCCACTATTTCTTCCTTTAGTCATCAAGATCATCCTTATCAGAACCACAGGAACAAGACACTGCTGACAGACCCCGTCTGTTTCTTTTGATGATAACTTATACATACACTTTGATCTGTAATTCTCAAGGGTAATTATCTGTAAGACATTCAAGCTAAAAAGAGAACTGTGGGCTAAGGTGATTAAATCCAGGTGAAAGATTTGGGTAAGAACAAAAATGATCTTTTAGCTTGGCCCTGGGAAATGTACAGCTGAGCAAAGAGAATTGAAACAGATTTTCCCCTGTGTTGGTGCTGGTAAGTGGCCAGTGGAGGTGGGATCAGGTTGGTCTCTCCTGATAGCATCACTTGTGACCATCCTATTCTTACGGGGTTTTGCATTCTGCTGTCTCCTAGAAGTGATTTCTAGTTGGTCAAAGCATAAATGGTGGCAAAGTCTCACATTTATTAAAGGTAGGAAGAAACAGGCTCAGCACAGTGGGTTTGGGCCAAGTAAAAGAATGAAAAAAATAAAATACTCTACAGGATACGGCGGGCCACTGCGGAGAGACACGACAGCAAGACTTTACAGCAACTGTCCCTTTTTATACCCCACGCTGTCCAGGAAAACCTATCAACACCTGCTCGAGTTCTTGTGCGACGCCCATGTGCACATGTGCCCTGGGATTTTGCAATCAACAGGTCACATCTACTCTCCCAGCCAGTCCTAGCCACGCCCGGCCTCTCCTGCCTGACACGAGACATTCAGCGCCGTGGCTATACAGGAGTGCCAGCCCACCCCCCAGTCCTCTGGCTGGCGGGAGCCGGGGCTCAGGAATCAGTATAGTAACAACATCTCTAACTCTTCCCTCCTCAGAAGCACTCAAAGTACTTTAAAGACACTAAGGAAACTGTTGATTGGGACTTAGGTGGGATCAAGGGGTCAGGTATGAACAAGGAAAATACTAGAAACAAAGGACTATACAATTTCTTCCAATCTGGTTGACAACCAAGAAGCTAGTTTCTTTTTTCCAAACCAGTAATAAGTTTTCTGCTGTCTTTCATGTTACTCATGTTACCAGGGTTTTAGGACAAACACCTCAGGTCTTGGGAGTTCCAAAAAGACCAGGCTCAGCTACCCACCTAAGGAGCAGAGCAATGATGAAGGGCAGGAAAGGAGCTTTCGTCAGTGTGGGCAGACAGGAAAAATAGAAAAGGGATTCAAGATCTGTCTTCTCAGGGCTGACAGAGCTTTAGGGTTTCACAGAGCAGGAAAACAAAGGCAAGGGTTGGGATTGAATAGCTGGCAGAACCACTCTGCAACAGTAGGTTATCCTGGTTACACAGTGGCCTGGTTGCCGGATATCTCTGGTTCTGGGAGGTTCTAGGAGAGTCCTCATTGAGGGATTTATATAGATCTCTTAAATTCAATTTTTGTCTTACTGAGTATGAGGGGAATTCCTTAAAAAATATTACTTCAGATCACCAGTAGTAATCTCTCTACTGGTAGTTGCACACCTCTACAGTGGGGACAATCTAAGAACATGGCCCTTTACTTATTTCCAATGGTGTCAGACACTAAAATAATTGTATTTGATGTAGAAATTAATAAAGCCAGATGAGGATAGGTGTTTGCACTTTCTCCAAGGATCATTTTTCCCTCCTAGTCAGTTTGAGTCTTCTCACTATAACCTGGAATGTGCTTTTTAAGTATTTTGGCTTTCCATCAAAATGCTTACATTATGCATAGTACCCTGCACAATATTGGATATCAATGAATGGTTTTGAATAAATTTATTGCGTCTTTGAATGTTGTCTCTTCTGTAGCCACATTTCAGGTGAAATCTCTACTCTGGAACTGTTTCACACTTTGTAACTACATGGGAAGGCATTTTCTTTCTTTCTGGCAGAATAAAATCAGCATGTCCTGGGGAAAGCTAGGAGAAGTGTAACTGGTGTGTTTCTGAAACGCTGCTCTGGTTTCCTGTAATTCTTCCTCCAGAAAACCTTTCCAGTTTGTCACGATTCCCAGTTGCTTTGCTATGGACAGCAGCTCCCCCTGGGTATTAACCAGTTTATTCACCACATTGCTCAGAGTGGCCTGATGTGTTTTCTGTTTCTTGAAGCACCTGCTGGACCTCTTCTTGCTTCTGCTTCTGAGCCAGGCCGTAGTAAGCATGCATTTCATGTTCCTTTGCCTTTAATAACTAGTCCATGTTCACCTTCTGCTCCTTAATTTCTTCTAAGCCAGTCTTCACAAGTTCCTCCACGACCTTGCTACAAAAAATAATATGGACTTAGAAGTCACATGAATTAGTCACTAAAAGCAAAATGATTGTCTTTAACCATATAGGTACAAGAAGTCATTACACTCTTGAGATAAACCACCAGCCTGAGACAGGTTGGTATACATGAGATTTTGGACTGCATTAGCTATTAACAATCAATCAAAAACTGCTTTACAGAGCTGGGTATAGGGAGATGGTGCTGTCTACGGATCACCTTGCCATGGACTGGGGCGAGGCCACGAGTTTACTGTTAAACAGCAACTTCAGGAGCCTGGGTCTACCTTGGCCAAAAAATTACTAGTGCATGTTGCTTAAAAATGAAGAAATAATGCTTGGAATGTAGTTCATCATTAGACACTTGCATAACATTCTGGGTTCAATCCCCAGCACAGAAAAAGAAGGGGAGGAAGAGGAGGAGGTCAAAGCTCCGACACAGGAAGTATTTCTTATATCATTCAACTGCTTACTTTTAGCCAGAGGAAACAACATTACCCTCTTGGGTGAGATCTAGCTTTAGCAGCATTCTATGACAGCCACCTCAAATTTTTTGGTCTCAGAATCCATTTACACTGAAATTACGAAGGAACCCAAGATTTATTTATAATAATTTGTTTGTATGAGTTATATATATCGACATTAATGGCATTAGAAACTAAAAGTGAGACTTTTTATACCTTTTTAAAATTAATCTTATTGGTACACTTTTGACATACATAAGGATCACATTCATCATGGGGAATTTGTAGCTTTTCATATGATATCTTAATTCTTTTTTCCCCGTTCCCTTCCTTCCCTTCCAATCCTTCTACCTGCTCCCTTTAGCAACCTTTGTTCCTATTGTTTCCCCTCCACTCGCTTTTGTTTTGATCTCTGCTGGTCCTCCGCCCCCTCCCCCACCCTTGCTCCCTCTCCCCCTGGAACATTTTATTTCCACTTCCCAGTATCTATCACCCAGTTTGGTTCTTATTTGCCCTTTGGGTTTCTCACACAAGAGAAACAATGCGTGATTCGTTTCTAAAAGTGAGACATTTAAACAATGTTCATTAATTAATTTATAATAACAAATCCATTACATATGAGCCTACTCATTTTTAATGCAAAACACATATTCCAAAACAATAACATATTTGATGAGAAAAATGATATAACTTTGTGGGGTTTTTTGAAAAAATTCTTTAATATCTGTTTTAATAAAAATGCTAGGTTTTCATAGTATTTCAATATGTTGTGATATACACATCATAAAACCCATGGAAAACTTATTAAATACATATTAGTGCCAGGTGTGCTGGTGCACGCCTATAATCCCCACACTCAGGAGGCTGAGACAGGTGGATCATTGTGAGTTCAAGGCCAGCCTGCACTACAAAAATGAGTTCAAGGCCAGCCTGAACTGCATAGTGAAACCCTGTTTCAAAGGGACAAAACCAACAAAAAACACGTGTTAGAAAATGAGAGTGAAAAAGGCAAATAACATCTCAGTATAATCAAGAATATAGCATTAACTGGGGTGTGGGGAAAGAGAAGGGAAGGAAGCGGATGTTATGTGTGTGTGTATATACTGGATCACTGACATAGTTGTACTACTGACTTCTATTGCTTTACTGAAAGGAACAGTTAACAATTACTGGTTTGATCAATCTTGTATGTCTCTATTTATTTTCCTGAGAAACCAGTTTGAAAATATCAGTATGTTATACAACAACCATTGTTAATTTCCTACCACTTTGTCTATAACTCTGTACTGTTTGTATTGTTCTTATGCTATCTTGTAAATGGATGTCTGTTTGTTAATGTTTTCCTTCTTTTATTTTTAAATTAAAAAAAAAAGGAATATAGCATTGACTTCATGAATAATCTGCCCCTAAAAAGGTGTCAGGGACCCTGAAGGTCCTAGGACCACACTTTGAAAACCACTGTTGAATGATTTAGACTTCCAGTTATAATGTATATAGTTGTGTAGAATCTATGGTAACCAACCATACTGACTTCTTCCCAGGAGCCAACAGGATGATGAGCTTCTGTGCTGAAATTAACTCAATGACTCCTTAAAACAAATCCTGTGAGGTGATTCTCTCATTATGCCCTATTTATCGTGAGGATACTAAGGCTCAAAGAAGTTAACTTGTCCAAGTTCACTTAATTAGTGAAATGGTAAAAGCTTCACCACAACCCAGGAGGTCTGAGCCCAGGGCAAAGGCCCTCAGACACTGTGATACACATGCAGGGGACTCTGGAGTTATCCTATGTTAACAGAACCTCTGAAGATGTGAGAATTTCAAAATCTGTAAATGCTGGATTCAAGTATTTATGGCTAATAAATCCCCCCACTGCCTCCCAGTCTAACACAGCCTTTCCAAGATTGACCACCTACTCTACCATCTAAATTCCAGTCTCCAAGATACAATTCTCTCATTTCTGATTTAAAACCTGACAGACCTCCCCAGTCTTGAAGTAAACGTCATTTTCCTTAGTCTTTCTACTTCCTGGGCCATTTCTTTTCTTCATTTTCTTGCCACTAGGCTATATCATTATTAACAGCAAGGGTTAATGTTTCCTGAACACTCTCTGCGTCCCATGGACTGTAATTAACATTTTAAATGCATTATATTTCATTTAACTTTCACAAGAATCCACTAAGGCTTGGACTATTTTTATTTATTACCCATTATTATTTCCAAGCGAGGAAAGTGATGCTTAGAGAGATTAAGTGATTGATCACACACAATAAACAAGTGGGGGAGTCCCTCCCTTAACCACTGCTCATGAGAGACCATGATAAATTTTTGGTTGGGAGGGTAACACAATGAACATATCGTGGGAGAACTGTTATTCCGTTAACAGTGAGTGAACTTAGGGGGATGAGGCAGGGAGACCAATTAATATCAGCGATATTCTGCAGGTACAGTGAGAGTCTCATGAGGGAGGGATGAGGGATAAACCCCCCAAATATCACGAAGTCTTCACTGCCTATTGGTGACCGTTAGGATATGGTGGATACAGAAAACAGAGAATTCAAACCCAACTTCCTGATTTTCAGCCTGGCTTACAGGAGAACGGAGGCACCATTAATGGGGGTGATGCTGTGGATAGAGTTGAGAATGTCCATACACGTACATCCTTAGGATTGAATCTGACGTTTTGTAAATTTCTCGGATTGTTAGTTAGATTGTGAAGGGGATGGTCAGGGCCTCTGGGGCCTTAAGTCAGACAGAACCAGAAGGAAGCACCATGATCCAGTCCCAAGTCCCCAGGGAGGAAGCCCTGCTGCCTGGGGGTCCTCTGCTGCAGCCACAGCACTCAGAGGCAGGGCTGGCTTCCCACCAGGGCAGCCTGGCTCTCTCTCCATTGTGTGTAGCAGGCATTCATGGACTGGCCGAAGGCTCCACAGAGGTGACCTCAGGTAAGCCTGACCTAGCGAAGTCTGCCTCAGGTGACTCTGGCTCCTGCCATCAGTAACAGTCCTTTTTATTCTTCCTTGTATAAAAAATCAGTTTTCCCTAAGAGGTTACTTTTTTAATGTCCTTTCCAACATCTTTCTTCCCATTTTGATTTTTGTTTTTGTTTTTGTTTGTTTGAGACTGGGTCTCACTATGTAGGGCAGGCTAGCCTTAAATTTGCTTATGTAGCCCAGGCTGGCCTCAAACTCTTGGTGATCCTCCTGCCTCAGCCTCCCGAGTGCTGGGTGCAACTTCTTTCAACATTCTTCAAAGCCCAACTTTTGACCCTTTGGTAATTTATTCCTTTTGGTTTTATATCAGGGTGTCTCCCAATTTTACTCTGGTACTTTTCATGAAGCAGAATTGAAGCCAGGAATGGGGTGGAGCGCAGTGCATGGGTGCTGGGTTCTGGAGTCTCATTCACCTGATCATAGGTTTAAAGAAAAACATCCGTGGTCACCCTTCCCTTCTAAGTGAGATTTTCACTTTTGTTATGTGTGAACTAACAGCATACATTAAACCTTTCTGCATCCATTAAAAAAATCCTGCATCTTAAGACAGTAAGAACCAGTCTCTAATTTCCCTACAGGTTATTCCTAAATTATGACAGAATTTGCTTCCAAAAGTCATTTGTATATAAAGTAGAACAATGATGAACATGGCAGATCATGTGCTTGGTTAGTCCATAATAAGCTGTGAATCCAGTTTTTTCACTTGAACTACAGGACTGTTAACACTTTCAATCACATATAACCACTATGTTCACAAAGAAAATGCATCCTGATTTTCTTCTGTGGTCCTACCAGAGGATCGGCGATGCCCTCAAGCTGGAGGTGCAGGCGTTATAGAAGCTGGAGTGTGGGGTGAATCTCCTGATTTGATGCCAGCCTTCTGCTGCACATTTCTTTCTTAGGGTTACTAATACTCTCAAACGCTTCCAACGTGTCCTGCCACGTCTTTAATCACTGTTATGGTTTGGGGCTTATTTTGCAAGGGAGAACATGTAACACAGGACACATACTTTATAGGACTATCTATACTAGTCACCCAAGGAATGATATACAAGGGAGTGCAGGAAATGTGTCCACACACTACAGACCAGGAATCCAGCTGAGGGCCTGGATCTCATGGAAATGTCCTGCATGAGTCCAGCTGAAGGCCTAGAGTCATAATATATTTGTCTTTCTATGAGGAAAAACAGGTCTGTTTCTTATAAGATTTGTGTTGGTTTTGGAGATATTTTTGCAAGGGAGAACAATAGAATACAGGACACATTTTATATGATTATTTATAATAGCCACTCAAAGAACAATATACAAAAGAGTGCAGGAAATCTGTCCACACACTAAGACCAAGGAATCCAGCTGAGAGCCTAAATCCCAAGACAATGTCCTACGTGAGTCCAGCTGAATACCTAGACCCCATAACAATGCCTCCCATGAATCCAGCTGGAGGCCCAGAGCCCAAGACAACGTCTCATGCAGGCCTGTTTCATGGATCTGTGCTGGGAAGGCCCAAAGTTCAGTGGTGGAATCTAGAAAGTCTGTGCCAGCAGGGTGAAGGATCTGTGCTAGCAGGCTGAGGGATCTGCACTGGAGCCTGAAAGCGATGCTCAGAAGAACCAGAGCTCCCCCGATGGGTACCACAGCCATCCTCAGCAACAGTGAGGTCCTGAGCTCCTCCAATGATCAAGATGGCAGAGTTCCCATCAGGAAAGCCAACGCAGCAAGCTTCTCCAGGAGACCAGCAGTGCACCATCTCCCCATCTGGAGCCAGGAAGCAATGCTGAAAGTGAGGACCAGAGCTCCCTCAAAGTGAACCAAAGCCATTCTCAGTGCCAACAAGGTCCTGAGCTCCTCAGAGGATGAAAACAGCCAAGTTCATCAGGAAAGCCAGCATGACGAGCTCCTCCAAAACAACCAACAGCTCCTTACAGCTTCCACCAGCTCCCAACAGCCTTTCTCAGCTCCCAACAGCCTCACTTCTTCTCCACTTCTGCCTCTTACTCTGTTGGCAAAAATCCCCAGGTGGGCCTCCCACACCCAGCACCATGCTTACTCTGTTCCGCCCAGAAGTTGACCACCAGTTGTCAACTCACTACAATCATTCTGTTGTCCTTCCATTGCCTCCCTCACAAATGTGATCTCCCATCTTCTAAGGCCCAATTCAAAGCCACCCTCTTCTGGAAAAACCTACCCTGACACAAACTCCCATTGCTTGGTCTTTCCAAGACTTTAAACTCTTCTAGCACCCATGTATCACATGGACCAGTGCATTCAACCTTGTTCGGATGAGGCAGCTGTGCATTATGCATTTTACATGTTGAAGAAGGATCCTTACTTTTTTGTGTTAGATCTTCATTGCCACGTTCACAGAAGGCATTTGACAAGCTAAGATGAAGTGCACAAATCCTTTAGACAACTTATATAACTTCCCACAGAGCAGGGAAACATCATGAAAAGTCATAAACTTTGGCATCATACAGGCCAGGTCTCAAATCAGGCCCTGTCAGCACTTCTATGCTGCTCCTTGGCAGTTTTCTTAGTTTCTGCCCAAGACTCTGGGTTTTAATTTGAAGACATGCAGGTTAATAGACTCCTCCAGGAAGGAAAATAAAAATTTGATGAAAAGTATACAAAGGGCCTTGTGTGTAGTGGGGACTGAATAAAGGGTAGTTGTCACTAGAAATTATAGCCTTGGCCACAAAAATGCCTGAGCAGGGGCTCCATTCATGCCTTGCCTTGGGCTAGAAAACAATCAGAACTTTTCCAATTTTTTTTTAAGCTTCAGGAGAAAGAGTCCAGTGTCTCTGAAGTAATCTGTATAAATACAGTCATTTTCATCCACAAAAGTTCCTGTTCACTGCACATATTTCTCCTGATATGTAAGTGTTCTCAATCCTTAAGCGGTGGATGAAAGTTTATAGCCAAATAAAGGATCTACAAATTCTAACTATAGGTGGTAAAACAGGTAAAACTCTTGAAGACATAGGCACTGGCAAGGGATTCAAGAACAAAACTCCAACTACGTAAGAAATAGTACCAAGGATCAACAAATGGAGTCACATCAAACTAAAAAACTTCTGCACAGCAAAGGGGACAACCAAGAGAGTGAAGAGACAACCTACAGAATGGGAAAAAGAACTAGTCCTCTCAGTGAGAGGACTAAAATCTAGAATGAAGAACTCAAAAAATTAGACACCCCCTAAACCAATCAAAAAGTGAACATAGATGAATAGACACGTCTCAGAAGAGAAAATATAAATAGCCAATAAGTACATGAAAAAATGTTCAACATCTTTGGCAATTAGAGAAAGGCAATATAAACTAAAAGTCATGAAGGAAATCTGTCCAAAAACAGAGAACGGATGGGAAGAAGGAAAGGAGAAAAGAAAAAGACAAAAATGTATGTATGTATGTATATAGGAATATATATGAATATACATATGTGCAGGAGGGCTAACATGGTTCTACTATTGTATTATATCACTTAATGCTAAGCAATAATCGATGACAGG